>PVIR01010105.1:0-11730 GCA_004026965.1 Petromus typicus
CAATCCTCCTGCCTCTGCCTCCCGAGTGCTGGGATGACAGGCGTGAGCCACCACGCCCGGCACTGTGGTATGTGGTACTGGTTGCTGCTGGGTGTGAGTCTCCACACCCAGTATTGTTATGTGGTTACCGGGGAATCGAACCCGGGCCCTTGCGCTTGCAAGACAGGCGCTGGAACCACTGAGCTAACTCCCCGGCCCCCAAACCTATCATTTTTTATGGCAGAGTAATACTCCATCCTGTAGAAGAACCACAGCTTTTTTATCCAGTCTCCAGTTGATGGACATTTGGGTTGTTTCCAAGATGTAGCAATCACAAATTGGGCTGCTATAAACATGGGTGCACATATGTCACTGTGATATGAGTCTTTTAATTCTTTTGTGTATATACCTAGCAGAGCAATGGACAGAAGACCGGAAACTTCTACAAGCCACTTCTCAAAGGAAATATAGGGGAAACAATTGAAGCCATAGGCACAGATAAAAACTTTTTGAATCTCATCCAATAGCATAAGGAATAATAGCAAAAGCTGGCAAATGGGATTACATCAAATTAAAATAAGTACAGAAAGAGGAAAAAAAAATCAAGTCAACTTACAAAATGGATGAAAATCTTTGCCAGGTAGTCTTCCAAAATTGTTTATAATATATAAGGAACTCAAAAAACTTAAATAGCCCAATCAATAAATGGGCCAAAGAAATAAAAAGACACTCTCAAAAGAAGTACAAATGGGGGCCGGGAGTTAGCTCAGTGGTTCCGGCGCCTGTCTCGCAAGCACAAGGACCCGGTTCAATTCCCGGGTAACCACATAACAATACTGGGTGTGGAGACCCACACCCAACAGCAACCAGTACCACATACCACAGTGCCGGGCGTGGTGGCTCACGCCTGTAATCCCAGCACTCGGGAGGCAGAGGCAGGAGGATTGCTGTGATGTGAGTTTGAGGCTGAGCTCAGGGCCAGCCTAAACCACAAAGCGAGACCCTGTCTCAAAAAACAAAACAAAACAAAACAAAACAAAAAAAAGAAGTACAAATGGCCAATAAATATGTAAACAAATGTTCACCATCTTTACCCATTAGAAAAATACAAATCAGAACCACACTGAAATTCCATTTCACCCAGTCAGAATAATTATTATGTCTCTCATCAAGAACACCAAAAAAAAAAAAAAAAAAAAAAAGAGAGGAAAAAAAAACAATAATTAACAAAGATGTGAGAAAAATGCTGATAGGAATGTAAACTAGTGTAGCTACTTTGGAAATCAACATGGAGATTCCTCAAAAAAGCTAGAGATAGAACTGCCATTTGAACCAGCGATACCACCCCTTGGTAAATCTCCAAAGGACTTAGAGTCAGGATTTTATACAGATAACTGTATATTCATATTTTGTGGTGCAATATACAATATCAGAGATGTGGAACCAGCCTAGATGTCCATTAGCAGGTGAAAGGATAAAGAAAATGTGGTATATGCACATGAGAGTATTACTGAGCCTTTAAGAGAATGAAGTTTTGCGATTTGCAGAAAAGTGGATGGATGAGAAGATTGTCATGTTGTTCAAAATAAGCCAGACTCAGAAACACAAATATCACATATTCTTCCTAATATGTGGAATTTAAAAAAGATCGCAAGAAGCTAGAAGCAACACTATTATTAGACAAGAGGAAAGGAAGAAAGGAGAGTGGAGTGTTTGGGTGGGTAAGAGAAGCATGCATATAATTTTAATATATTACACATATTGAACCTCCCCAACTGTGAAACTAAGTGGGAGGGAGGATTAAGGTGGTGATGGAAGAGGGAATGATTGAAGTATGTTAGGTGGTGGAAAGAGCTCTTGAGGAAGCCCAACATCCTGTCATGCTTGAAAAATACTCAACATATGGGCTGGGAATTTAGCTCAGTTGCACTACATCTGCTTTACAAGCACAAGGTCCTGAGTTCAATACTTCATACCAGAAAAGAAAAAAAAAAATACTCAGTGAGGTCTAGGGTGTAGCTCAGGGGTAGAGCACTTGTCTAGCACTCATGAGGCTCTGGGTTCTATCCCCAGCACTACCATCAACCAACCCAAAACAAACAGATCCCTACTCTCCAAACTAGAAGTTGAAGGGGTTGTACTCATTCTGATAAAGGACATCTATAAAAACCACAGCTATGTAGGCATGATGGTGGAATCCCGGGGGAGGAGGATTGCAGGTTCCAGTAGAGCCTGGGCAACTTTAGTGACTTATCAAGATCCTGTCTCAAAATGAAAGAGGGAAAGGCTGATGATTTAGCTCAGTGGTTCCAGTATCTGCCTGGCAAGCACAAGGTCCTGAGTTCAATCCCTGGTACCACATACAATAATGCGGGGTGTGGTGGCTCACATCTGTAATCCTAGCACTAGGAAGGTAGAAGCAGGAGGATTGTCGAGAGTTTGAGGCTGACCTGGGCTACACAGGGAGTTCCAGGCCACCCTGAACTACAAAGTGAAACCCTGTCTCAAAAAAAACTAAAATAAATAAATAAATAAATAAATAATAAGACAAGGAAGAGCTCAGGTTCAATCACCATACTTCCCAATGAAAGAAAGGGAAGGGGAAAAAAAAGTATGTTAAGTGCATGTACAAATCTTCCAAAATAAAACCCATTAATTTGTATAACCAATAATGCATTAATAAAAATGCAGGAAAAATAAAGGATGAAAGTGTGCAGTTGGCAATATGGACACTCTGTGCCTATCTGTGCTTTGTATATTCCTGAGTGTGTTGCTGTTCTCTGAAGTTAGAGGTGTTGAAATACCTGGAAAAGCCATTCTAAGCGTTCAAACCATAGATGATGACTGTCAACATAGCAGAACATATCCAGACACAATAAGATTTTTACTCAACTTGTACCAACTGAACATATCCATTATTTATTCATATTTGTGAATCATTTCTCCTGCTGGTACAGGATCTGGGCATACCATTCACACAAATATAACTCAGCTCCCTAGTATGTGGAAAAGGATCCTGAATAAAAATAGGTCACAAAACTCCAAAATCCACTGCATAAAATTACTTCGAATTTTATGAGTGTACAATACACTTTAGAGTATGAAAAAATGTCACAATAATGTGCAACGTAGTGCTAGCAATGTGTATCTCCTACGGTAGTAATTTGATCATTATTTTCTTCTTTATTCTTTACTGAATTGTTATTAACAAGCATAAAAATTTTTAAATAAAAGCTATTTTAATTTTTGCAGATGGGAGTTCCCCATACTAAGAACATTTAAATTTAAAACAGAAGAGATGTTTATCAAACAAGGGAAACAAGGGTTAGAGATATAGGTCACCAGCTCTGCCTGTGGAATGGTAGTTGATGCCTATAATCCCAGCTATGTGGGAGGGTGATGCAGGAAGATCACAAGTTTAAGAACAGTCTGGGTAATTTAGCAAAACCCTGTATTAAAAAAAAAATAGTGGTGGCAGCTAAGTAGTAAACTACACCTGCGTCTCCCAGTTCCATGCCCCCTACAACAGATATTTCACTTTTAGCATGATTAATTCAATTAGTTGATAACATTAGCATAATTGAGTTTTCTGGCTCTGTGGTCCTTTAAGAATAATAAAATTGGGGCCGGGGAGTTAGCTCAGTGGTTCCAGCGCCTGTCTTGCAAGCTCAAGGGCCCGGGTTCGATTCCCTGGCAACCACATACCATACTGGGCATGGAGACTCATGCCCAGCAGCAATCAGCACCACAGTGCTGGGCGTGGTGGCTCACTCCTGTAATCCCAGCACTCGGGAGGCAGAGACAGGAGGATTGCTGTGATGTGAGTTTGAGGCTGAGCTTAGGGCCAGCCTGAACTACAAAGCAAGACCCTGTCTCAGAAAACCTAAACAAACAAAAAAAGAGTAATAGCATTGACATTTCAAACACTAAAGATAGTTCTAATATTCACCATTTCAAAGAATTTTTATTGTACTGTCAATACTACCAGAGCTTGTAAATGGGAGGAATTTGTAAACTGCTTTCTGGGATTTAGTTGGCTAGGTAATTCTCCTATTTAAAGACGGAAGAGATGAAGTTGTGTTTTGTTTGATGAGGGGAAACGGTACACAGCACTTCAGTTTACTCCTTACAATTCTAAGTTTACAAGAATAATTTTTCTATTTGGTTTTATATGTACATCTAAGAAAAGGCAGTTTGGACTGCATAGTGCTTTTCTTTGGCCAACATTTTTGTCATTGTAATATGGCTAAACTGTAATTAGCCAAAGCGGAGGTGGCAACTATAATTTATCTTTCAGGAACACACCGTCCTTCAAGTCACTACTGCTCATTCCTGCAGGCGATCACATCTTATAATGAGATTATAAGAACACATTTTTCCAAACGTGTACTTATTAAATAAAAATTTTTTAAAAGAATACATTTTTCAAAGTGTAATAAAAATTTGTTCATAAAGATGCCAGTACTTGATTTATTTCTAGGCGCCAGCTAGTAGGACAGTCTTTTTTATTTTTCTAAAAGAAGCATAAGTAGCAGTAGACATTTCCTTCAAATTTGCGATCAATGTGTATAAAAATTATTTGTATGCTGAAGGCAACAAATTGTTGGCGAAAGGGTGATAAAAAATATAATGAACGTGTCTAAATTTTTAAAAACGTATTAAAAGAAAAACTTATTGTGAGACCAAACTTGATATAAAAACAGCCATTTTGCAAAAGCCTCTACCTTGTTCCTGTAACCTCCCTCTGAACCCAGAGGTTCCTTGAGAACCGTCCACCCAACCAATTCGTGCAGCCCCAGATTGTATGTTTTTAGAAGGTACTATCTTTAGAAGGTAACCAGTGATCTAATCATTGCTATTGGCTTCTGTAACTACTCGGTTCTGCACTTTAACAATAGAATGACCTGATCACTCCTGCATAGAAACCACCTGATAGCAGGTGGGGGGAAGTAGAATTTTCCTTTAAATACTGTGCCTCACTTTACCCCTTTGCCTTCTTCCAAATGGAAGGATGGCCCTCAGCTGAGTAATAAATTTTTAAATTTTTAAATGGATTTTAAGATCATGTCATGTCTTGAGAGAGTGTCTCTGTGAGACTTGGTCCCAACACTTATTACAGTAAGAGACACATTATCAAGAACAATGGGATAAGCACAACAATTGTGCTCAAATTGAGGGGGGAATGAATATTTTAAGTACCTTGAGGGGGTATTAATGACAATGTGACTTTTACTGTAATCAATTTTAAAATTCACCAGATTTGGTGACCATCTTTCATTTGTCAAATGTTTATGATGATTTCTGTCAAATAAAAACATTACAGGTGTGTTCTTGTATTATTTGACTTACCTGGCACCCTTCGGGCTTTTCCTCAGAGTCAAAGCACACCAAAAAGTAAACATTTTCAATTGATTCAGAACATTGAAACAGCTATGATTTGAGCATTTTCATGTCTAACAGTTAACAGGTGGCATTGGTATAGCAGAGTAAAAACATTGTGTTAATTTTTAAAAAAAGGTCAAAATGAAACAGGATATGCCACTACTTATGATCGTTATTTGGCTAGAGGGCCAATGAAATATTCGCATGTTTTGGTGGTTCCCTAAATTACTGTTCTCTTTTTTTAGACAGTGTACTTGGGGACTATGCTTTAAAAGGGATTTAAAAAATCGAGTGATTTTTAAGATTCATTCCAGCCAATCTTCAACATATCTGTCACTTACAGAATACATTTTGGCTGTGATTGGAAAGTACTTTAGTGATGACAGGCTTACTTTAGGCTTACTTTATATGTCCACTGTTCTCAGAGACTTGGGAACTAGGGGACTCTAAGAGTTTAGATAATATCAGCTGGACAGGTCCTGATATAATAGCTCCTTGGGAGGTTCAAGTTGATGTTTTCAAAAGATCACCCCAGGCCTCCCTATAAAAGTAGTCACAAACATAGAACCTAGGGTAACAAACTATGTGTGGTAGTGTACATGCTCCCTCAGGTCTTGTATTACAATGGACAAAGGGGACAAAAACATTCAGAGCCATCGACTAGCCTCCACACTCTTCAGTGAGTATGGAGGCAACCCCTGTTTTGGTCCTCATACTAGTAGGACTGAAAATAGCCAGATCTGTAGCCATAGGGATGACTTCTTTAATTATGCAGGACCAAAATTTCAAAGCTCTGAGCCACCAAATAACCGAGACTTAGGATACTTAGAAGACTCAGGATCTAGGCTGAAAAAACAAGGGGACTCATTGGCTATAATTATGTTATAGAACGAAAAGGGGCTAGACTTGTTTTTTTGTTTCTTTGGTTTTTTTTTTTTTTTTTTGAGACAGCGTCTCGCTTTGTAGTTCAGGCTGGTCCTGAGCTCAGCCTCAAACTCATATCACAGCAATCCTCCTGCCTCTGCCTCCCGAGTGCTGGGATTATAGGTGTGAGCCACCATGCCCGGCACTGCGGTATGTGGTACTGATTGCTATCTCCACGCCCAGTATTTTATGTGGTTACCGAGGATCGAACCCGGGTCCTTGTGCTTGCAAGACAGGTGCTGGAACCACTGAACTAAATCCCCAGCCCTCACTTCTGCACTTTAACAACAGAAAGACCTGATGACTCCTGCATAGAAACCTCTTGGTAACAGGTGAGAGCTTGGTAACAGCTCTTGTGGGTGCCCTACTCCAAAAGTAGATTTTGCCTGTAAATACTGTGCCTCAGTTTACCTCTGCACTTTCCTCTGATGGAGGGATGGACTTCAGCTGAGTAATAAAGCTCTTGGTTGAACTTTAAGATCGTGTTGTGTCCTAAGAGACTGTTGCTTATTGGGACTTGGGCATAACAAAATAAGTATAGATCCCACTACTTCATAGTGTATTTATTACTTTAGTGATACTATTAATTTGAATTCACAAAATCCTCATCATCTGGTGGTTAAACGTAAAGGATAGTTTATTATATAGTTAAGTCTTTTTCCTAAACATGTTTTACTCTTTTCCTAACATAACAATCCAGAGAAGCTTGAAAACCTTCTCTGAAAAAAAGAAGAGTAATAACTGGGGTAAAGACATTATCATTTCAAATGCTTGAACACATCCCCACATACTGGTCAAGGACCACATTACATGTGATCGTTCATGTTTATGTCTGTTTGAGTATTAGTTGAATTCCTGCAATTATAAGGTAGGGCCAAACACAAAGAGTCATAAAGTTATTTTTAAAAAAGAACATTTAAAATTTTACTGTTATTCATGATATAAAAATTACCACTGTCTCACACTCTGCTACGGAGAGGGAAATTGAAACACAGTATGTAAATTTGGAGTGGCCAAGGAGAATGGGATGATTGTGAAAGTGAAAGTGAAAGCTGAGGATTCTATAATAAATATCCAGAATGCTATTCTTTATGTTGTAGATGAACTGACTTAGAATTGTTCCTCCGTTTGGATTCATGGATAGGCCCACACCTACCCAGGATAATAGCATAAGAATTTTTAAAGATACAACTCAGAAAAGAGAAATTCCTCTCCGGAATTCATATCCTTATTTGCCATACCTCCAAAAGTGACTATAGTTGAAGACCCTGTATCAAAACAAACAAACAAACAAAGCCAAACAATAACAACATTTACTAGTAGCCCTAGTAGCTCAGGTTGCATTTGAATGTCTCCTTTCTTAGCCTGGTAAGGGGCTGGGATTCCAGGTGTGTGCCACTGTTACAGGATGTAAGCTAGTTAGACATCTTGTAGGCAGGACAGAGCTGGCCCTTGAAAAGCCCACATGGAAGAAGTCAAATGGAGGGTGGTCAAAGAGACCTTCACTGAAGGTCAGCATTACCAAAGGAAAAAACTACCCCCTGGAAAAGCAGTGATTGCAATTTCTGGGGATGGAGGACTAGGACCTTGATCCACCTCTTGGGAAAAAAGACTTGTGACTGAAGATCCTTGCAAACTTGCTATGTGACTTGCTTTCCCCTTGGATCCCCATTTAATCCAGTATTACCTAAGTGCCTGTACTTGCAATGTTATCGATTGACTATAGATTTGTCTCACTTTAAACCCATCTCCCCTTGTGGCTTTGCTCCATAAAAGCCCCCTGGGAAGTGAAGTGAGTGGGTCCCCCATTTTTGGGTCCCCTTTCTGCCCCTCTTAGACAGAAACTTTGTTTCTCAATAAAGTGTTCCTACTCTTTGACCTCGGTTGTTCCTAAAATTTATTCTTTGATTTTCAAGAACTTGTGTTTCAGATACCCAGCGAGTTGAGTTGGGCTTGCTTCCCGGGGTCCCCACCAGGCCACCCCAAAGTGTATTTGCAGTGTCTCTTCCTTCCTCTCTCTGACGACTGCCCCGGACTTCAGCAACATGTCTCTCACTTGGATTATTCTATAGGCTCTGACAACTTAACTTCTACTTTCACTCTCTTCCAATTTTGTTGTCCTGTTCTGCAACAAAAATTATCGCTTTTCTTGGCACGTAAGGTCACTCCCCTCCCGTCTGCCCCCTGACTGGAGCTCTTGTGGGTGCCCTACTCGATCCGCTCGGCCTGTCTGATCCGCATCCGCCTATTTTTGAACATATGCAGTGTGTTCTGTGTTTGATCTTCGCTAATTTTCTTTCAGTTCTGGAACATGCCAAGTTCTTTCCTCTCTCAAGGGTGCAGTTTTGTTCTCTCCACCAGAATATTTTCTCAGTTCTTCATAGGCCTCGATCCTTCTCTTCGTTTTCAGTTTTAAAGGGAACTCCTCCATGAAGGCCTTCACTTCCCCCGTCGTTCTCCATTTCTTCTCCCTTAGCGGCATTTATTACAACTTGTGGTGTGTTTCTTATCTGCCTGCCTGCTTGTTTTCATTTCTAATAGAATCGAGAGAGCACTGCAGAGTAGGTAGAAATGTGGTGAGTACATTTTGGAAAATATTTGACTGCCTTGTGTTTTTAGGTTAAATCCACAAATGCCAGGCCAAATGCCGAGAAGAGTTGAATGACAGGAGGGGAGAAGAGAGCAACCTCCAGATGGGAGGCACTGGTGAAGGGCCACACGAGGTGGGTGGTGCTACTCAGCCGCGACCTTGGAAATCAGCAGGAGGGAAAGGACTTCAGGACTCCTTTCCGACTGCCCAAACTGGAATCTATGATTTAGTGGCCACTGGTGATGACAAATTGTTTGGATATTATCATTCTGTCCTTTCAAAGTGAACAATAGAAAGATTATACTTGTTGTACATCCTTATGAGAACTTATGTAATGTAAAGATTACATTTGATCTTTATTAGAGCTATGTCATTTCGTTTTTGTGCGTCACTGATCAGAGTTTCTTGATGTTGAGGCATTATTTTATTTACCAAGAACCTAACAGAGTTCCTGGTCCTGTGTAAATGTTCTGTTCATATTTGCTCAATCAAATAGTTGTGTTTAAAATCCTACAAGCGAGATGTTTATCTGGGCTTTGTCCTCAGTTGTAAGATTCAAAAAGAAGAAAGCAAAACAAAAAGAAGAAGAAGACGTATAAGATCAGGAAAGAGAGAAAAAGTAAAAGGGAAAAATATATCTTAGAGTCAGAAGAACTATAGGTCAGTGATAAGAGAATGAACGTGGTAGAAGTACATCCATTTAGGGGCCAGGGATTTAGCTCAGTGGTTCTGGCACCTGCCTCACAAGCACAAGGTCTGGGGTTTGATCCCCAGTAACCACATACAACAATGCTGCGTCTGCTGACTCACACCCATCAGCAATCAGTACCACATACCACAGTGCCAGGTGTGGTGGCTCATGTCTGTAATCCCAGCATGCGGGAGGCAGAGGCAGGAAGATTTCTATGAGTTAGAGGCTTGCCTGGGCTACATAGTGAGTTCAGGGCCAGCCTGAACTATATATATATGCATTTCATAAGTATCCAAAATTCCAGACCAGTAAGATTACCCATAGGTAGAAGGTTCATAGATAATGTTTGTTTTTCACTACTATGAAAAAAATTTCAAAATATATCCTATTCCTCAGGTCACTGGGTTTCCCCTTGGCTAATACAGGAGACAGATACAAGATTACAAAAATTTAGGATAACAGAAGCACTGTTATGACTTATTGAAAAGGAATTATGTGGGCCGAACCCTGATTCCCTCTGAGACTTTGCCTGTGAGATCTTAGAATGTGATCTTATTTTGAAATACTGTTATTGTAGAGGTAACGAAATTATAGGTGTAGAAACATATCTAAATTGCAGCTCTAGATTAGGTGGACCCTAAATCCCACGCCTAGTATCCTTATAAGGGGAAGGAAAAGGGGAGGGAGATCACAGAAACGCAAGACAGAAGCCATCTGACAACAGAGGTTCAAAGGAGGTAGACCTTTTGCAGATGGGAGGGGTCTCTAGGGACTGAGGGGAGGAAAAATCAGAGGAAATACAAAGAACTAAGATGCAACATGTGCTGACGCCCACAATAAATGTATTCACTCTCTATTTCAAACATTTCTAATTTTAAAAAAAGAAAAGAAAAACAAAGAAAGCTCAGGTTGGAGCTGTCACTGCCACAAGCAAAGGAAGGCTGGCAGCCAGCACAAACTGCCAGGGCCGGGGACACATTCTTCCCGAAGCCTGGGGGGCGTGGGGGCTATGGCACTACTGACACCTTCCTGTTGGACTTCTGGCCTTCAGACCATGAAGGAGAAATTTCTGTCCTAGGCCACTCGATTTGTGATCATTTCTACAGCAGCCCCGGAGACTGAATGCAAAGATCACCGGTAAATAAAAGAGTTAACACTGTCAGTGGCACAGAGGAGCTCACGCTCGTGTTCCTGGACTACTTAACCTTTAACTGCCTGTCATCTTTAAGAGCAGTGCTTATCACAACAGAAATTCAGCAGTGGAGTGACCCTGCATTTGATCTTCAGAGGTGAAAAAAATTTTACATTCACTTAAAAGAATGAAATGATCCTGTATAGCACTCCTCATAACATGGGGATCCTTTTTTTTTTTTTTTTTTTTTGAGACAGGGTCTCGCTTTTGTGGTTCAGGCTGGCCCTGAGCTCAGCCTCCAACTCACATCACAATCCTCCTGCCTCTGCCTCCCGAGTGCTGGGATTACAGGCGTGAGCCACCACGCCCGGCACTGTGGTATGTGGTACTGGTTGCTGCTGGGTGCCAGTATTGTTATGTGGTTACCGGGGAATCGAACCCAGGCCCTTGCGCCTGCAAGACAGGCGCCGGAATCACTGAGCTAACTCCCCAGCCCCAACATGGGGATCCTTTTAGTAATCAATATTTCAAACGTTTCATAGAATTACTAGCTTGACATAAACTATACCCAAATGTGAATATATACTTTACAAGCAAAAGGAAGATTTGATTAAAATTTCATATTGAATTTTATTTTACTTTTGGTACTATGGATTAAACACAGGAGCTTCACATTAAGTTACATCTCTAGCCCTTTCTGATTTTTTATTGAGACATGATTTCACCAGGTCACTGAGTTACTTAGGCTTGACTTGTGCTTGTAATCCTCCTGCCTCAGCCTCCAGCACTGCTGGGACCACAGGCATGAGCCACCACACCCAGCACTGTAATATGTGGTACCAGGGATTTAACTTGGGACCTTGTGCTTTTGAGGCAGGTGCTGGAACCACTGAGGTAATCCCCAGCCCATCTTATCAATAACATTTTAAAACTATATCATACATAGAAATGTTAAAAATGGACAAAAAAATAGCTTCATGGGGCCGGGGAGTTAGCTCAGTGGTTCCGGCGCCTGTCTTGCAAGCGCAAGGA
>PVIR01010105.1:16934-51244 GCA_004026965.1 Petromus typicus
CCCTGAGCTCAGCCTCAAACTCACATCACAATCCTCCTGCCTCTGCCTCCCGAGTGCTGGGATTACAGGCGTGAGCCACCACGCCCGGCACTGTGGTATGTGGTACTGGTTGCTGCTGGGTGTGGGTCTCCACACCCAGTATTGTTATGTGGTTACCGGGGAATCGAACCCGAGTCCTTGCGCTTGCGAGACAGGCGCCAGAACCACTGAGCTAACTCCCCGGCCCTGGGATTCTTGATTTTTGGAAATAATGACACCTTATTCAAACTCCCATTAAATTTTTATTTTATTTATTTATTTATTTATTTATTTTTTGTTGTTTTGAGAGAGTCTCACTTTGTAGTTCAGGCTGACCCTGAATTCACTAGGTAACCAGCCTCAAACTCGCTGAAATCTTCCTGCCTCTGCTTCCTGAGTGCTGAGATTACAGGTGTGTGTCACCACACCTGGTCCCATTGAAACTATTTAAAGCAAATAAATTTCTTTAACATGCTTATTATTTCCATTAGCTTAACCTAGCACGAATAACAAAAATTCAAAAGTAATGTTTTAAAATTTTCACAGAATTTCAGAAATCATGTATTTACCCTAAACAGTTGTATGTATTCATTTTTAGAAGTACAACTAGTTTTTGAAGGTGAATGATGTGTAGCATATTAAAAAATACATGTGATGTTCACAATGTACTGATTATTGCACAGCACTTAATGAAAAAAGCAGTTGTAAGTCGTGCTTCTCCTGAAGTCATACTACTTTTTCCTGTCTCCTCAGACATAGGGTACCTCCAACTTTCCAGAGTTTGAGAAGGGAATTTTGTATTGAAACTGGAAGACCAAAATAACCACAGGCATGTTGTGCTGGGGAAATGCATCCTTTGGACAACTAGGTTTGGGTGGAATTGATGAAGAAATCGTACTAGAGCCTAGAAAAAGTGACTTTTTTATAAACAAAAAGGTGCGAGATGTGGGGTGTGGACTCAGACACACTGTGTTTGTTCTGGATGATGGAACTGTGTACACCTGTGGATGTAATGATCTAGGACAGCTGGGTCATGAAAAATCTAGAAAGAAACCAGGTAAGTTGAGAATGTTTTAATTTGCTCTTTCTAATTATGTCATTTTAAGTTTGAAGTGTCATATAAATTTTTTATCTCAAACCTACATTCTTTATCAAGCTTAAAATTAAAGTAAAAATTGAGCTGGAGATTTTAGCTCAGTGGTTCTGGCGCCTGCCTATCAAGTGCAAGGTCCTGAGTTCAATCCCCGATAACCAGCAGCACAGTGCCGGGCATGGTGGTTCACGTCTGTAATCCCAGCACTTGGGAGGCAGAGGCAGGAGGATTGCTTTGAGTTGGAGGCTGAGTTCAGGATCAGTCTGAACTACAAAGCGAGACCCTGTCTCAAAAAAAAAAAAGGGTTACATTTCCATGCTTAGTATTTCCTTCTTTTTTCTTTTTTTTTTTTTTATTACTGTGGTAATCCTTATGTGACATTGTAAAGGAACAGAGAAAACTAACTTGCATATATGTCTTCATCGGTATGAAGCTGTAGAGGTCTTCCTTAATAATTTCGGTCACCTCGGATAGATTTTAATTTCATGATTGACTGTGGTGTTTCCATACATGGGGGACAGGGGGTCTATGGTGAAAACGTTGTACTTTGATTTACTTGCTTAAAATATATCTTAATTTTTCTATTTGTTCACCATCATATTTTAAATATGTAATTTTCTTTGCTTCAGTTGTAGATATCTTTTATTTCTCTAATTTCCACTTTAAATACAATGCTAGCTACTAAAGGTGTTGCAAAATGAGGTGTTTTGATTTTGTAATAGGTAGCTAAGTAAAATTTAAAATAATTTGGAGGGTAATGAGAATTTCAAGAATTTGATCATATATTATATACTGTTTTCCTGGATGTCATATTTTAGAATTAAATCTTACAGCATTATGGAATATTATTGTTACATGTTTTGCTTTTGATTGCAATAACCACCAGTCTTTGGTGGTAAATTTGGGTGAGCCTGTGGCTTTACTGACTCAATTTTTTCGTTTAACTTTAGAAAGAGTGGCACTTCTGGTAATATTTTCTATGGCAATTATTTTTATTTACATTTCATTATTTAAATGGTTTCTATTGTTAGTGTACTTTTGAGAAGTTAATGAAGATACAAAATATGTAGACACTAAGGTGTGTTGCACCCTTCATTTCATCCCACTATTTCAAACCTCACTTTTCTAGAAAGTAGTTTTCATCTTCTCTTTGTGGCTAGGGCCTTAATCTTTCTTCCTTAAATTGTAGTGTAGTTTTAGTGGACAAATAATAGTGATGCTTAATATATTGTTTTATTATTGTAGAACTCACAGTAGATGGTAACTTTTTTATACTGTACATCACTCAGCACATTTTATAGGACCTTAAAAGATTTTCATGACTTAGGTATTTAGATGGTAATGCCGATACAAATGGTAATTTGTATTTTACTGATAATGTGTTTAAGTATCTCTACTTTAGCAGCAAAAGGGTCATTTTTCTTTTTGTTCAGCTTTGGGATGGTACTTGCTTTGAGATTTCATTGTATTGGGCTTCTGCTCTTCTTTATATGTAGCATATGTAGAAATAACTTATATCTCTATAGATTGTTTTAAATTTTGAGAGAATGGAGGGCAAGTAGAACATTCAAAGGAAGCTCATAGAAATTTCCAGTACAATGACTGTAATTTATTAAGGTTTAGCCATTTTAAATGTTATTCCACACTTGTTCTGGGGTTAGGACAAGGTTAGAAACTGTGTACTAATAGTATAATGATAGTAGTGCCTGCAAACAGCGTCTGACGCCATAGGTGAGCTTCTGAGAAATTTAACTAGCCACTGTGATCTTGTTGACACTGTGATGATTGCTCTGTGACATCATGGCATTCTATGAATTCATCCTGGAAGCATTTGGTTATACCAAGTTGGGAGGGCAGATTTATTTATGATACCTCCAGGATTGCCTCCTTGTTCATGGTATACACTGTGATATACATATAAAACATATTTCTTTTTTCCTATGGAGTAGGAAAAAAATGAGCATTTGAGAAATTTAGAGCCTGTGTTGGGAGTAAAGGGATATATTAATGAAAGCTGGAGAGAATATAAGTTTGACATGATGCGCTATGTACTTTGAGCCTAGGGGAATTTAAATGATGAAAAAAGACATTGTGGGATAGAGTTAAGATTTCTGGAGGAAAATGAAAGTTTAAGTTCACATGAAAGCCAGAAAGTAGGTCCAGAACTAGAATTGCTTACTTTTATAGACAAGGGGAAACAGGGTCCTTGGGAAAGCCTTTTATTATAACTCCTGACTCGGTGGTAATTGAAGTGTGCCTGTGTTACAGAGCCAGGAAAAGTAGAAGTCAAGGGGAAGGGATTGCTGTGGGAGGAACTTCATCTTTGATTCTAATCTTTGATTCTTTAATCATCTTTGATTCTAATTTTGATTTAGCTTGATACATTTTAATAGTTTTTAACTAAAATTGTTTCCACTTGGAATAATTTCTTAATGTTTTAAATTTGTGAGTTTGAGGGCTGGATTAAAGGATAAATACTTGCTAACTCTTACATAATTATCTTTTGCTTTGGTGGTGGTACTAGGGTATGAACGCAGGGACTCGCACATCTAGGCAGTTGCTCACTATTGAGCTACATCTTTAGTACCATATAATAAACAATTCATTTCAGCAGAGTTTGAAACTTGTACCAGAAAGGAAGCAAAAGGAAAGGAGATTAGAATTACTTATTTACATAGGCTGAATTTATCAATATAACAAATATTCTGTAGTAAAGAGTGAAAGAATTAGCCTCATTAAGGATCATGTTTTCTTTAGTCAGAATCATTTACTGCAGGACTTAGCTTTGTAGTAAATGGATTTGACCTAACGTCTCTTGGGGGACTATTTCCATTTTGGACATTTTTGGAAATATACAGAAAGGTTTCACTGATGCCTTCTGTTATGCACACGAAGAATATAGTCCAATCTGCATTTATCTATGTTCTCTTGAATATGTATGTTCCTTTACTATGACTACTAGCTCTCTCTGAATTTCCTAGGAATGAATGTGTATTTCACTTTCATGTGTTTTTCTTATGTAACAAAATTTTTTAAAATTTTAGCTAAGAGCTCAGTTTTTTAGTAGCTTTCAAGGAAATATATTTAATTCTTAGTAAATTATAGCAGTCCATTTAAGAAAATTGTTTGTATTCCTTCACCCCCACTTTTGGTACTGGATATTAAATTCAGGACCTCATTCATGCTCTGCAAAGATTGTGCTACTGAGCTATATGCACCCCTCCTTTGAAAATATTTTATTTTTGGACAAAGCCTTATTAAGTTGTGAAATGGCTCAGGCTGGGGCTGGACCTTAGAAAAATACTGCTTTGGCGTTCCACAGTGCTAGGATACCTTGTTAAGTTAGTTGTCCAAGTTGGCTTCGATCTTGTGATCCTCCTCCTCAACTTCCCCAAATGCTGGAATTACAGGTATGTGCCACAATGCCTGGCTAGTATGTCTTTCTTATTTCTTTACTGAGTGAGTATCCAGGTGTAGGTATAATTTGATGATGTTTGGTAATGCATCCAGAATAGTGCATCTATTTTCATGTTAAAAACAATATTAAACTTGTCACTGCAGTATTTAAATAACCTGATATAATTCTGTTAAAAAGAACTGTTTGAATAGCTTTCTGTCATTTCAGAGTTCTTTCAAATAGAGAATCTCATTTAATCCTCAGAACAGTCTTGTATGCTAGCTATGCCAGTGTTTATGTTGCCTGTTTTAGGTGAAACCGAGACTAAACAGGGTCACTAGGCTACCAAGCATTCAGAGATCATAGACCTTTCTGTTGTCACTTTGAGGACAGAGTATTTGTTTACTCAGAAGAAAAGTAGTAGCCATAAGTATCTTTTTTTTTTTTTAGATTTTTTGAGACAGGGTTTCACTTTGTGGTTCAGGCTGGCCCTGAGCTCAGCCTCAAACTCACATCATAGCGATCCTCCTGCCTCTGCCTCCCGAGTGCTGGGATTACAGGCATGAGCCACCACGCCCGGCACTGTGGTATGTGGTACTGGTTGCTGCTGGGCGTGAGTCTCCACACCCAGTATTGTATGTGGTTGCCAGGGATCGAACCCAGGTCCTTGCGCTTGCAAGACAGGCGCCGGAACCACTGAGCTAACTCCCCGGCCCTAGCCATAAGTATCTTAATGTAATTCTGAAGGCTCAAAAAAATACTTTAACAATTTGTGGGTTTTTTTTTTGGAGACAGGGTCTCATTTTGTACTTCAGCCTGGCCCTAAACTCACTGTGTAGCTCATGCGAGCCTTAAACTCATACCAATACTCTTGCTTTAGCCTCCTGAGTGCTGGGATTACAGGCATGAGTCACCATGCCTGTCATTGTGGTATGTGGTACTGGGGATCGAACTTGGCACCTTGGGCTTGCCAGGCAGACACTGGAACCCCTGAGCTAAATCCTAGCCCAACAATTTGTATTTTTATAGCTAAAGTTTTATAATTAAAATACTGTGTTATATTATCCTTCTTCCATCCCTTGTTCATAAACTTAAAGAAGAGTCATTTTTAGATTCACATGAGGTGGAGAGTTATATTTTCAAGATGTATTTTTTCCTTTATTGAGTTTATTGGTACATATTAGATATACGTTGTGATACATTCAACATTGAGTTAAGATATAATATTGCTGCATGGTGTGGTGGCTCTTGTCTATAATCTCAGCTACTCTGGAGGCTGAGCCAAGAGAATCACCAAGTTTTTTTTTGTTTTTTGAGACAGGGCCCTGCTTTGTAATTCAGGCTGGCCCTTACCTCAGTCTCCAACTCACATCACATCACATCACTCACATCCTGCCTCTGCCTCCCGAGTGCTCGGATTATAGGCATGAGCCACCACGCCCGGCACTGTGGTATGTGATACTGATTGCTGCTGGGTGTGAGTCTCCACGTCCAGTATTGTATGTGGTCACCGAGGACTGAACCCGGTTCTTGCGCTTGCAAGACAGGCGCTGGAACCACTGAGCTAAATCCTCGCTCCAAGAATCACCAAGTTTAAGACCATCCTGGGTAGAAAGGTCCATCTTTAAAAAAACAAACCAGGGCTGAGAATTTAGCTCAAGTGGTGCTGTGCCTGCCTTGAAAGCCAAGGGCCAGAGTTTGGTCCCTGGTATTGCAAAAAATAAAAAACCAAAGAACCAAGCCAATAAAATTAAAAGCAAGGAAGTTGGGAGTTTAGCTTAGTGGGTTAGTGTCTGTGCTTGGCAAATGCAAGGTCTTGAGTTTGGTACTTGGTACAAAAAGACACAAAAGCTGGGCTGGGGATTTAGCTCAGGACCTTCTACTCTTCTGTATACATAAACACACTGACATTCCCCGGTAACTACATACAACAATGCTGGTCATTTTGGCTCATGATCACCAGCAATCAGTACTACGTACCACAGTGCTAGGCGTGGTGGCTCATGCCTGTAATCCTAGCACTTGGGAGGCAGAGGCAGGAGGATTGCTGAGTTTGAGGCTGAGTTTAGGATTAGTCTGAATGACAAAGTGAGACCGTGTCTCAAAAAAGTTTATTTTTGAATGGAAGACTAATTTGTTTAACAAAGCCATTGCTGGGTAAAGTTTCAATTAGGGTGTTGAAATTTGTTGTAGTTTACATTCACATTTATGGTCACAGTAATAACTGCTTGGTTGCTTTCTTGATTTTCTGACCTGTCTCTGCTCACAAAACTTAAATCTATAAATGAACTGCTCCTTGAAATATAATTGAAATTTAAAGAGTAGTGTAGGAAAGTAAATATATGAGAAATAAAATTATTCACTGGAAAGTAGATCAAAAATACCAAATTATCCCACAGAATTCTTATTGAATCGAAGGCTGTAATATGAAAGAAGCTTGCTATGTTTTATGACTCCTTAGTTTTCACAATACCTAGATATTGATAAGACTTGAAAAGAGTGATTACTTGAGTCAAGACAGGAGGCTGACATTGGATGCTGAGAGAGATGAGTGCCCAAAATCAGGTATTGAGTGTAGGAAAAAAAACCCATAATGCAATCAGATGCTACTGTTAGAGAGATGTATAATAATACTTTACTTTGTGTAGGACCCTACATCTGAGGAATTGCAAGAGCATTACACAATAGTTCATGGTTCCTTTCAAAATGCTTGTGACACAGTTTGCAAGAATTATCCTCATCTTAGGGGATAAATTTACGGAGAAATGGCAGCATAAGTTGGTAAGTAACATTTCAAAACAGGGAACTGGTGAACAGCTGTAAATTGAACCTGAAAGTTTAAGTCTACCAGTCTCCTACCTTATTCACTAAATTGTGCTCATGTTTAGAATTATTTATAATAGTCTCAGAGCAAATATTGATGCACAGAATTGCCATTTTATTTGATGGTCCATTGGATGCAGTATTCACTGAGGTGGTTGCATTATCCAACCCTGTGTTGTATGAACGATATTTGTTTGTGGTGCTGGGACTCAAATCCAGGGCCTTGTACACACTAAGCAGGCACTGCCACTGATCTATACTTCTAATCTAAGAGCTGACAAACAGAAACATACTATGGAAACAGCCTTTCTTCATTTCCGTTATATACCGTATCAAATACCTCTTTATTATTTTAACTATTATGCTGTTCTATCCATGGTCCATAGTAATGCCATGCATAGTTATTTGATAACTAACTTTTGGACTTAGATTATGTTGTACCAAGCCTGTCGTGTTGATACATTCATTTGTCTCTGGGGTATGTTGGTTTAGTGATGTTTTATAGAACTTACACGCCACACAGAAAGTACTTATTAGCAGTAGATGCCTCATGTGAACAGTCTAATAAGTGCCACTGTCTTTATGGGATTCTTTCTGTGTGTGGTATGTGTATTAGTCGCTTTCCTGTTGCTGAGACAGAATACCTGACCACTCACCGAGGGGAGGTTTGCTCCCAGTTTCCTCTGGATTCAGTTCAAAGTTAACTGGTTCCAAAGCAAAAATGCAAGGTGGAAGAGTGTGGCAGAGGAAAGCTGTTCATTCCATGGCAACCAGGAAGCAGAGATGAGAATATACTTTTCCAGGTCTCTCCCAGTCACCACCTCCTACCAGGTCCCACCTTCTAAAAACATTTAACGGTGAACTCATCAGTGGACACATGCACTGAAGGGGATAGCACCCTTGTGACCCAGTTGTTTCCACACAGATTTGGACATTTTAGATACAAACTGTAGCAGCATCTTAGTGTCTTCACATGGTAGTGTGCACACATACTTTCCTTCAAAACAAAACCAAAGCAGCACGATAGACTTCAGAACTTGGATGGTTATCAAGGATTCTTGTTGCTAATGACAGAGACCGGTTCAAGCTTCCAGTCCTAACAGCCCACTGTTGCACTTGTGCCATAGATTTGCCGCCACTAGCCTAGGTTTCCATCTTCTCCTTAGGAGTTTCTTTTTTTTTTTTTTTAGGTTTTTTGAGATAGGGTCTCGCTTTGTTGTTCAGGCTGGCCCTGCGCTCAGCCTCCAACTCACATCACAGCAATCCTCTTGCCTCTGCAGCCTGAGTGCTGGGATGACAGGCGTGAGCCATCATGCCCGGCACTGTGGTATGTGGCACTGGTTGCTGCTGGGTGTGAGTCTCCACGCCCAGTATTGTTATGTGGTTACCGGGATTGAACCCAGGTCCTTGCACTTGCAAGACAAGCGCCGGAACCACTGAGCTAACTCCCTGGCCCATCCTTAGGAGTTTCTTAAAGATTAGCACTGTTGTCGTTCTTGCAAACTCCCTGTATTTTTAAAATTTCTTTGAGGAAAAGTTGTTTGTTTTCTAAATTGTAAAGCAGATTAGGTACCTGTTATACAAGTATCTGAGTAGAAGAGATAGACTCAAACATTGTTTTAAGGGTTTGTTTGGGCTATAATTGTTTTTAGTGCGTAGAAAAATGAGTAATGGTTATTAAAATACCATGTTCATCAGCCCATCATTTATTGTCTTTGGCTTCTCTGGACTTGTTTTTCCATGAATATCGAATTAAAAGGCATAATTCATCTCAGTGATTTGTGAATTACTTTACATGTCAGAAAGACCAAACCAAACACACACAACAAGCTTTTGCTGTATGTAAAGAATATTACAAAAATTTCTTGATGTTAACTTTTGGTAAAAGGGAAAAAAAACTTCTTGAATTTTAAAGTTTTTAAATCTTAGTATTTTGTTAGCTAGGCCGTGTTTTCTGTTTTCATTTCTAGTATGTCAGAATTTGGATTTAGCTTTTCATAGACATAAAACATTCTAGAGTCCTTTGGTGATGTGTTTTTTTTAACAAATTACTTAAAAGTATCCTATTATTACTTGAATTTATCCTAGTTATTTATTGGTAAAGTAAAAATTTTATCAGAAGTAATGCACTTACAGTTTTGTGATGCTGAGGACTGAACCTAGGGCATAGTGTTGCTAGGCAAAGTGCACTACAGCTAATCTTCACCCCCAGCCCTACATCTTTATTAATATCCTATTTTAGCCTTGTTTTTTTCCCTTTGCTACATCATACAGTTCTGAAACACACACATTTTTGGGTTGGAGGTCCCATTTGACTCGGCCATCGCGCTGCTAGGCATACACACAAAGGAATTAAAAGAGTCATTTCACAGCGACATATATGCACTCATGTTTATAGCAGCTCAGTTTGTGATTGCTGAGTCTTGGAAACAACCCAAATGTCCATCATCTGGAGACTGGATAAAGAAGATGTGGTTCTTTTATAGTATAGGGTATTACCCTGCCACTAAAAATGATAACATTGAGTCATTCACACGCAAATGGATATACCTTGAGGACGTCCTCATAAACGAAATAAACATGTCACAGGTGTAAATATATCTTTTCTCTGATATTACGAAATGGAAAATATTTAAAAGGAAAGAGTGTAAGGCTAAATAACAAGGGGAAAACGAATGTAGTAATAATAAAAAAACAAGGATTGTGTATATGGGGGTGGAGGGATGCAGGGCGGGGGGGAAAAGGGAAAAAATGAGAATCAAGTCATGTCATATTCTGGTACAAACTCTTTAATGTTGAATGTGATTATCATATGTATTCATAATGTACCAATAAGGATAATTAAAAAAAAATTTTTTTCCTACTTATACAAATATTAAATATTCTTGGCAAGAAACTCAGAAGTTAGGCATTGTGGCACTTAGCTGGAATACTAACACTTTGGGAGGCTATAATAGGATGATTGTAAATTCAGATCCTGCCCAGAACTTTAGGGAGATCTGTAGTATAGGATTGGTAGTATAGCCCAACACAAAGGTTCTGAGTACGTGCTGCAAAAAAAGGGGGGAAAATACTGGGTATGTGAGGGCACACACCTGTAATTTGAGCATTTGAGAGACTGAGACAAGAGTGTCTCTTGAGTTTGAGGCCAGGCTGGGCTATATACTGAGACCTTATCTCAGAAAAAAAAATCTATAGATATATGTGTGTGTGTGTGTGTGTAAGTATCAATTAGAATGTCATCACACATAGATAGTGCTTGTTATTTGGGACCTTTTTTGTACTCATCTTTTGGTTTATATACTGGACTATGTTCTTGTATCTCAACTCTTCAGTACTAATTGAGTAATCAGTATCTTCTCATGTTTTAAAATACTATTAAAAGACAATATGAGGGCTGGGGATTTAGCTCAGTGTTTCCAGCGTCTGCCTGGCAAGCGCAAGTCTAGAGTTTGATTCCCAGTACCACATACCACAATGCCGGGCACCCAGAACTTGGAAGACAGAGGCAGGAGGATTGCTGTGAGTTCAAGGCTAGCCTGGACTACATAATGAGTTCAGGGCCAGCCTGAGCTATGAAGTGAGAACCTGTCTCAAGAAAAAAACCAGATAACCCCCCAAAAACAAAACAAAACAAACAAAGACACTGTGAATAATTTAACATTTTATCCTTTAGATGTACCAAAATTTATTTAAATGTCATATGAATAGTAACTTACTTCCAGATTAATGCATCAATTTAGTTTTTATTGTGCATTTTGGTTTAAGAAAAGTAATATCTTTAATTTTATCAGATCTACAAAGAACAATAACTATTTTAAAACTTAAGCACAGTTATAGTTCACTTTAAAAGCTGATATGGTCAAAAGAAGATAATTTGTAAACTTATCATTTAAAGATGTTAGGGAAGATAAAATAAGCACACGTGATAGAAATGCATATAAAATACACTAATTGTGAAAGGATGTATAAACATGAATGCTATAAACCCACCAAGGGAATAGTATTCCAGTTAAAGTGTTTGAGAGCAGGGCCGGGGATTTAGCTCAGTGGTTCCGGCACCTGTCTTGCAAGCACAAGGCCCCAGGCTTGATCCCCAGTAACCACATAACAATACTGGGTGTGGAGACCCACCCCAGCAGCAACCAGTACCACATACCACAGTGCCTGTCATCCCAGCACTCAGGAGGCAGAGGCAGGAGGATTGGGCCAGCCTGAACTACAAAGCGAGACCCTATCTCAAAAAACCTAAAAAAAAAAAAAAGTGTTTGAGAACAGTGAGCAGCAAAGTTTGAAAGGTCAGATTTTAGAAATCTGACAGTTTGTGATGTGAATTTTGGGTTGAACAAAGGAAGGATTATAGAGAAGAAAATTCAGAGGTAAAGAAATTAGACTGTGATTGTAGTCCTTCAGATGAAAGAGAGATTAGAGAGGTAGAATGGATAGACTGATAACTACTGGTAAATGGAGATGAATCAAAATGTAGTGGAAAGACCCAGGTACTGCCCTAGATGTAATCATTAATTAATGAAAATAGAGAATGTAGGAAAAGATGGAATGTTAATCCTTCTTTGTTTTAGGAGAAGGAAAGATTCTGGTGATGTACATTTTACTGTAATTTGTTAGTAGGTAGTAAAGAGTTTACTACTGTTAAGTGAAGAGAAAATCAGGGTTAAATGTATGAGTGTTTCAAGTTTTGCTTGATGCAGTGGGCTAACATTTCAACTCTTGAGTTTCTTCTTAGTTTAAACTTGAAGTGATTAATAATCCATTAACTATATTTTAATTTTGTGCTTTTGGGAAACTTTAATGTACCTGGTGATGTGAGACCTCTGTAAATTTAAGGTAACTTGGGGTTGCGGATTTAGCTCAATGGTTCTGATGCCTGCCTTGCAAGTGCAAGGGCCCGGGTTCAATCCCTGGTAACCACATACAACAATACCGAGTATGGTGACTCTCGCCTGCCAGCAATCAGTACCACAGACAGTGCTGGGTGTGGTGGCTAACACCTATAATCCCAGCACTCGGGAGGCAGAGGTAGGAGGGAGGCAGAGGCAGGAGGATTGCTGAGTTTGGGGCTGAGTTCAGGACCAGTCTGAACTACAAAAGAGTGAGACCCTGTCTCAAAAAACTAAAAAAAAAAAAAAATTTTGAGGTAACCTGAATGGTTGACTTGAAATATATAAACAAAAGAATTAAACATCCTTTTTTTCTTGCAAGAAGTGTACAAAGAATGGAAGTAAATTGGTCATTGATATTAATAAATTATTTGAGGGTGAATACGTAAAAGATACAGCTTGCGTACTGATATTTTAAGGAATAAACATTTCAATATTCTTAAACCCTGCCTGCCCGTCCCAAATTAAATGCAATTCTTTATACCTTCCCTTTATTTTTCATTTGCAGTTTTCCCCTACACCAATCTGACTAAAATTTTTGCACAGTATGTAAATACTTTACTAAAACTTATAACCACTGTTCAGATGGTACTTGATAATAGAAGAAATTTATCTGTCAAGAAAATCATGAAAGATACCCGTTTGAAATTTTAAAACTGATAAAATTGTGAAGAACCGAACCGGAATATTTAAAATGACAACATTGTGGTATAGGTTATTAGCCTGTCTCCATCTCTTCAAAACAAAGTGCAAAAATAACCCATCCTTAAACTCACCTAGATACAGTACCTTAGATTCACTTAAAGGTTTCCCGGTTTATGGCCCAACATTTAAACAGTTGCATAGTTTTGTGGTTTCTCAATAACTCTTGTTTTGTCTTTTTCTTGGTGTGTGTAGGGGTATTGGAGACTGACCTTAGGACTTTCACATTGACCTGTGTCCCTGGCCCATGCTAGGCTTGCACTTTAGATCCTTCTGCTTCTGTTTTGCCGAAGGGATACCAGGCTTGTGCTACCAGATCTAGATTCTCTTGTCTTTTTCTTTTCTTACTTGTGATCTTAAGCTTTAACTCTTAAGGACCTTAGATTCCTTCTCTCTTTAAAATTCTTTTTCATTGTAGTTAGTCCATTTCTATTTTATACAAGGACTGAGGCAATAGTTTTTTTGATTTCTTGCTTTCATTTGTCCTCACTGTAATTTTACATTAATCCTTCTTTTTTTTTTTTTTTTGAGACAGGGTCTCGCTTTGTGGTTCAGGCTGGCCCTGAGCTCAGCCTCAAACTCACATCACAGCAATCTTCCTGCCTCTGCCTCCCGAGTGCTGGGATTAGAGGTGTGAGCCACCACGCCCGGCACTGTGGTATATGATACTGATTGCTGCTGGGGTGAGTCTCCATGCCCAGTATGGTATATGGTTAACTGGGGATTGAACCCGGGTCCTTGCGCTTGCAAGACAAGCGCTGGAACCACTGAGCTAAATCCCCAGCCCTACATTAATCTTTCTAAGGCATATTTTCCTTTCTGTCTTCTGAAATTATAAGTATATTCTGAAGACAAGTCAGATTATTAATATTAAAATATGACCTTGTTATATTTGAAAAGAAAAAAATAACTGAGTAAAGAAATATTTATAATTTGTCGCATTTACCTGTGAAGTAGAATTGATTGTACATGCTTCATATGTTATGAGCATTAAATGATATATATGTATACATAACTGTGCATAAATATATTTAATTTTATATATATTAACAATATGCCTGTGTGTAAATGTGACATATAAAAGGGATGTGAATTTGTAAACATCTTCATAATCCAGTCATCTCCCCAAACCTCATCTATGAGTATCTGAGGTTTGGGGGACATTTTAGTTAAAACCATAGCATTGTATCTCTGGCCTCCAAAAGACTCTTGCATGTGTCTTTATGCAAAATGCATTTATACTGTTTGGATTTATTTATAAGTGCTGTAGTCTGTTCTCTTGGTTTTTATGTTTGCTTTTATGTCAGAGCCATACTGTTTTGATTGCTAAAGCTTTGTAATATAGTTGGAAGTCACTTCCAACTTGGATGATGCCTCCAATTCTTTTCTTTCTCAACATTGTCTGGATTGTTGTTTGTTTGTTTTGTTTTTTTTGTTTTTTGAGACAGAGTCTCCCTTTGTAGTTCAGGCTGGCCTGAGCTCACTGTGTAGCCCAGGTGAGCCTCAAACTCAGCAATCCTCCTGCCTTTGCCTCTTGAGTGCTGGGATTACAGATGTGGGCCATCACACCTGGCACTGTGGTATGTGGTACTGATTGTGGTACTGTGATACGTGTATAATGAGCCTATCTGTGTGTGTGTCTGTCTGTCTATCTATCTGTCTTTCTATTTATAAAATAAGTAAGTTGGTCCGGGGACTTAGCTCAGTGGTTCCAGTGCCTGTCTTGCAAGCACAAGGACCTGGGTTCCATCCCCAGTAACCACATAACAATACTGGGCGTGGAGACTCACGCCCAGCAGCAACCAGCACCACATACCACAGTGCTGGGCTTGGTGGCTCATGCCTGTAATCCCAGCAGTTGGGAGGCAGAGGCAGGAGGATTGCTGTAATGTGAGTTTGAGGCTGAGCTCAGGGCCAGCCTGAACCACAAAGTGAGACCCTGTCTCAAAAAACCTAAAATAAATAAATAAAATAAGTGAGTCACCATGCCCGCCATTGTTGTTTGTGTTTACTGGGGATCAAACTTGGAATCTTGTGCTTGCAAGGCAGGAGAGGGAGCCACTTAGCTAAATCCCTGGCCCTATATGTATTTTTTAGTTTTTCTACCTAAGTATAAGATCATGTCACCTGCAACTAGAAATATTTTACATCCCCCTTTGAACTTTGGATGCCTTTTCTTATTTTTTACTTAACTAATGACTGTTGCTAGTATTGCATTACTGTGTTGAAGAAAAGTGGGGATAATTTTCATGAAATCAATATTGAGTTTTGTTAAGTGTTTTTCTGCATCAGTAAGATGATTGTCTATTAATGTGATATGTCACATTAAGTGACTTGCACACCTTACACCCAGGGAACAGCTCTACTACTGTGCCGAACCCCCAGTCCTGCCTTGTACACCAAAGATAAAACCAACCTGGTCACAATGTATAATCTTTTTGATTTGTTCTTGACTTTGATTTGTTAGTATTTTATTGAGGATTTTTGCATTGATGTTCATCAGAGATTGGCCTGTAGTTTTCTTTTTTTCTTGCTGGGTCTTTGGTGTAGATATCAAGGTAATGCTAGCCTTTTAAAATGTGTTTAAAAGTATTCCTTCTAGCTCTGTTTTTTTTGCATGAGTTTAATATTAGTAGTGATTCTTTGCACATTTAATAAAACACAGCTGTAAAACTCTTCTTTGTTGGAAAGTTTTTAACTGTCAATCTTTTTGCTTGTTATTGCTGTTCAGAGTATCTGCAGGTGCTCCATGACTTGTGTGTGGTTATATCCCAAAAGTGATTATTTTTTCAGAAGTTGAAAGTAACATGTTAAAAATGCATTTATTGTACCTAACCTATTGAACATAATAGTTCAGCAACACAGTACATTGTATAATATTGTTTATGTACATTTATGATTGTATGGCTAAGAGAGCTGCATATCTTTCTGTATGTCCATTAATACTTGTTTTCTGTTTTGGTACTTAGGTGTAGGTGGCATACACATTTATACTTACGTATTCTTGATGAACTGACATCTTTACCTCTAAATAATGACTATCTTCATCTCTTGTAACAGTTTTTGAGTAGAAGTCCATTTTATCTAAATGTAACTGCATCAGCTCCCTGTATTGGTTGGACTAGTCCATCTCTGCCTTTGTGTGTACATGTTTTTCCTCACTGGGCAGGACCTGAGAGGTTCCCATAGTGGAGATGGAGAACCTAAGCCTGTCTTACCCAGAGAATCAGTTTGCCAGTTCACTGCTTTCCATCTCAGAAAAAGTTTCTAGGACACATTAATAAGAGGCATAGAGGGATTTATTAGGCAGAAATTTAAAAGTACACATTAAAAGAAGAGCGCAGGCCCTTGGAAGGCAAGCGCCTCATGATCCAGAGATGTGTAATTTTTGGGATTTTAGGGATGTCTTCAAGATGGGTGATCTCAGATGTGTCTTCCTACTGTCTTTAACATTATCCATTTGGTAGGCTGTGTCAGAATGTAAACCCTTTATGCATTTAAAGTTGAGGCTGCTGCCTCCACTGTGGTGCTGCCTTGAGGAGAGAAGTCTGTGGGAGGAAGTACAATTTACAGGTGAAAGCTTAGAGCCAGAGCCCGGTTCACAAGCTTATGGTGTCTTTAAGGTCCTTTGCACTCTTTGCTGAGGGTCCTCCCTGGAAAAGAAAGGCACAGTTGACTTCTTTGTTCTCAAGTTGCAGGGTTTTTTGTTCTTATATACAATTTTTTAAATTGCAATTTCCTTTTCTCTTTTTTATTGTTTCTTTTTTTAAATCCCACCTCGTTCTGAAGATTGTATTATGGAAGACTTTGTAAGAGAGAACACATTTTTTAATACTGTATGTTTTACTTTTTACAGTGCTTTAAGGTAAGTCTTTAAGATAATGTCAGGGTTGTACAATTTCTTACAGTCGAAACTCCAAAATGGAAGACTGTAAACCTGAAAATATTTGGATTGCCTTATATGCAGGAATGTCAGCCTCCTTGATACTGTCTGTTTTATATACAGTTATATTTGTAGATTGACCTGAAGTATGCCAAGGAGTCCTGATTGATCCAGTTTTAATCACTTTCAATATAAGGTTTTTAGTTTATGAAGATAGTAATTATAGCTTTCTTGATTTTTGTTTTCATTTTAAAGGACAAGGGATTGAAAGCAGGGTTCAGCCATTTTATTTTTTGTTTTGATACAGTATCTCACTAAGTTTCAGAGGCTGGGCTTATACTTAGGATCGTTTTGTCTCATCCTGTGAGACTGCAAGGACTGTAGTATGCACCAGGACCTCCAGTTTACAGCTTTCTTATTATGCTAAAACAAGTTAGTTAAGTGGCAACTTGAAAAAAAAAACAAACAACTTGTTCTGGAACTAGCGAAATACTGACAGGCGGTGTATGTCTCAGGGAAACTGAGGCAACAAGAGAAGCAATTTAACTTGTAAGACCGATTCACCAGTGACTGGCTCCTGACCATTTTTTAGGGCCAGTATTTTAAATTAACTTCCTGTTTAAAACTTGGACACATTTAATTGCATATAGAGATTTCATATCTAATGTTGAAATGGCAGTCTGTAAGTAAACCTCTCATGTGTGGTCATACTCTTTTCAGTACTCTGCTCAGTATGTTTAATAGATGTTTTATTTCTGAGATCAGTAAACAAATTATTTTCCACTCAAAAATCGCCAATTTAGCTGGGTGTATGGTGGTATACACCCATAATCCCAGCACTTGGGAAACTGAGGCAGGAGGATCTCTTTGAGTTCAGGCCAGCCTGTGCTACATAGTGTGATTCTGTCTCATACAGAGTTGCCCATTGAGATTATTTAATTTCAAAATCCATAGAATTGTCTCTACTATATGTCTTGTTATGCTTTTATTGTTAAAAATCAAATAGCCTAGGTTATTGAAATGAGTCCCTTTTCACTTGACCACTTATTTTTCTTGGTTTGATGGAAGAGTACTTCTGAATAATCTTTATGAATCCTCCTCTTGAATGTTAGACCACTTAATATGTTCTGCATGGATTATGCCATATAACGTTTTCTATATTTTACCACAGTGAAAATTGTTTCAATCTTAAATTAGTCTTTTCAAAATAACTGTGTTTGTATTTGATATTGTTTAAGCATTTCCTTAGCTTTTAAATAAAATGAATATTGAATATATTTTATTTTCATCGGAATTTCAAAACTAGAATTAATGCCTTTTTTCTTGACTTCTGTTCTATAGAGCAGGTTGTTGCCCTGGATGCCCAAAATATTGTAGCTGTTTCATGTGGAGAAGCTCATACATTAGCACTTAATGACAAGGGCCAGGTGTATGCTTGGGGTCTCGATTCTGATGGACAACTTGGCCTACTAGGATCAGAGGAATGTATCAGAGTGCCCAGGTAACAAAGGTGACCACAAAGAGGGTCCTTAATATTTTATAATCAATTTGTCTGAATCTTTCTGCTTACTGTGAGTATGTAAGTGTTGATACCTAGTTCTCTCTCTTTGAATCCTATGAAAATTTACTAGGTGATTTGATTTTAATTTGGGTTGAGCTATTGATTGAGTAGTTGTTTTTTATATAGTCTTATTTTCTCCAGAATCAGTTGTACTTATGTTTATAAAGAAAAGGAATGGGGACACCAAATCTACAAATTTTCTCTTAGTGTGCACTGAGTACATACACGCTACTCACTCTTTCTTGAGTAGTCCAACTATTGAAGTATTTATTAATTATTAGTTGCTTGCATATTTTTCTCCATCTTGTATTTTTTAAGTCTTGATTGAATATGGAAGTCCATATTACTGTGGCAGTAATTTAGTTATTTTCCACTGTTTTACATATTAGTGATCATGATTTAATTTATATTAACTGTCCAACTCATAAAATTACTGAGCCACTTAAAAAATTTTAAAATAAAGTCCCCTCACTATTGCAGTGTGAGGGCTGGGGACATAGCTGAGCACCACCGTGCTTCTCTGGCAAGCGCAAGTTCCAGAGTTAAATCCCTGATATGGAGGGAGGTGGGCAGGATTGCAGTCTTATGGACTTTCCAGGGCATAATCATTGTTTTGATATTGAAAACTGATAAAAGCATAAACATATCTAGGTAAAAGTAAAGATTTAAAGGAAAGTATTCATTTCTCTAGATACATTAATTTATACTAACTTATACTTAGTTTTTAAAATCGTAGAGACTAACCTCTTTAAATTCTTGTTCTTTCTTCCTACTATTATAAGGACAGAGACCTTTTAGAGAACCAAGGTATTCTTAAACTAATTTCAGGTTTGTTCTAGGTAGCTCATTTTTACACATTTATCCATTTTGCTTTTCACATTGATAAGTTATTTTTTAGGAAGTAGGATAAAATAGAGTATAAGATCTGATTCATTTCAGGGCCAGGGATTTAGTTTAGTGGTTCTAGTGCCTGTCTGGCAAGTGCAAGGTTCCAAATTCAGTCCCTGGTAACCACATAACACAATGCCATGCATGGTGACTGACGCACCCTGTAATCCCGGCACTCAGGAGGCAGAGGCAGGAGGATTGCTGTTCAGGGCCAGCCTGAACTACAAAGTCAGACCTTGTCTCAAAAAAAAAAAAAAAAAAAAAAATCTGATGCATTTCAAGTCAGAAACTTGTAACTTGACACTTTATATTTTGTTATTAAGTCAGCTGTTGAGAATTCTTGATAGATCATATTCACATGTTTTCTTCCTGAAGCATATTCTAACTAAATACTGTACTATAAGACCTCCCAAACAGGTTTCTTCCTGGTTATTTTTCAACAACAATTGGATAACAGATTCCCAGTTGATTTATGTCTCTTATTGACGGTACTATTGGAAGGTTTTTTTTTTGTAAGTTGAATTTTTCTAGTCATGACAGTTTTTCTTTCTTTGACAAAAATGATAATTTGCAACCATGTCATTATTAGCTAGATAAGCAGCCATAGAAACATAGTGCCTCATGTTTGACCTATTAACTTTCCTCTTAGCAATTGTGGAATAAGAGTTTCTAATGTAAGATTTAAAAAAATGTGTTTGTTTTTGGGATGCAAAAGTAGTTTATATATTAGGCTTTCTAAGTCAGTGTTCTTAAAACCATGATTCATAGCAAAGCTTTCTAGTCCTTTATTTTTACTCTCCCAGTCATGTAGTCATCATACTTTTTTTCTTTTATTATTTTTTTATTAATTGAATTCTATTTTATATATATAATAGTCATATTCAACATTGAGAATTCATACCAGTATATGATATGACTTAATTTTCTTTTTTAAAAAATTCAAATCTTTATTGCTACATTATATATACACATCATGATTATACTTAATAATGAGAATTTGTACCAGTAAAATATGACACAACTTAATTCTCATTTTTTATACTTTTTTCTTGGTGTTCATTTCTAGTATAAAAGATTTCAGTCAGTTATTTATCATTAAATAGTAAATGGAAAGAAGGGTGATTTTAAGAAAACTTAGTGATATGAAAAGTTGCCAAATAAGATTGTGCTTGTGTTACCCTCCCATTTTTGTGGTGTTGGTGATTAAACCTAGGGCCTTTGGTAAGGTTTGACGTTGAGCTTTACCATTCCAGACTAGGAACTTTTGAGTGTATTGTTTTATGAACTTGATGGGAGCCTGAAAGAGTACCTCTTTGAGTCCTGTGGTTTAAATGTCTGTTTTGTAAGTGTATGTGTGAAACATCTCATTAAGTTTAAACTGTGTTAACGTGTTCTGCTGCTCAGTCTTCTCAGTTTTGTTAATGGATTAATCTGATTTGTTATAACAGATACAGTTTTCACTACTATCATGTTCTTAAAAAAACAAGTGATTTTGATTTTTTAAAATTTATATTTCAGTGCCAATAATCTCTTTAGATGTAAGGCTTTTTCTGATTCCTTAGCAATATTACCCAGCTTTGTACATTTTACATTGTCAAAAAATTTGGGTTTATAAGCTTTTATAAGAATAATTGGAAGAGTGAGGAAAATCCACATTAGGCTAATCTTTTCTTTCCAGAAAATCTATTTTTATGCCAGTGGTAGGTAAGAGTATAGAAATTTAAAAAATTAATAGGTTATAGCTGAAATTTTTACTAGTTTTTACTTCATTTTCTCTTCTAACTTTGTTTTGATGATTACCTTGGGGAAAAATTGAAATTATTTAAAAGCTGTGATCTCTCTAACTTGAGTTTCTGGCTTGATGCTTTTTGAAATGTATAATATGCTTCGTTTGAATATGTAAAAAATTAAACCTTTTTTAATGTAAGGGGAAGTACATAATTAACCTTACAGATTTTAGAAAAACAATTGTTGAGAAGCATACATATTAATAATAAACCATGTGATATGTTGGTGTATGTATGTATTGTGTAATTAGGTTAACCATATGTATTACCTCAAGTATTTATCCCTCCTTTATCTTGAAAACATTTAAAATCATAGCTTTCTCAGAGAGTGCACAGTTGTTACCTTTGGTCACTCTGTTGTGCAGTAGCACAGTAGTCCTGAGTGCTCATGTGACTAGAAGGTCATACTCCTGTCTAACCACCGCTTAGTACCACTTAGTCAGACTTTCCCCATCCTTCCCTCCCTTCTAATTTCTCACCCTTCTTCCCTGATAATCCTTCACCCTCTTATAAACTCCATTCTTTTTTCTATTTCTGTCTGATTGAATCTTTTGTATTATACATACGAGTGAGATTGTGTACTACTTGTCTTTATGTGCCTGGCCTCTTTCTGTCCAATTTTCACAAATGGTAGGATTTCTTTTTTTTTAATAGCTATGTTCATTGGCTAATAGAAAGTTATTTCTATTTCTGGGCTGTTGTGAACTGTGCAGATGTGTCTTTGACATATTGATTTCATTTCCTTTGGATATGTACCCAGGAGTAGAATTGCGAGGTTTTTACTTTATTTTTTGAGAAACTACCATATTTTTCGTAGTAGCTGTGCTATTTGCATTCCTAGCAACAGAGGGCAGGTGTTCTCATTTTTCTACATTCTTGCTGGCAGGGATGGGTATCTATTGTCATTTTATAATAGCCATTCTTAACTGGAGTCAGGTGATACATCATTGTAGTTTTGACTTGCATTTCTGCATTTCCCTGATTAATGAGACTGAGCATTTTTCATATATAGTACCTGTTGGCCATTTATTTATGTTTACTTTTGAGAAATACTTATTTTGATCTATTGCCAGTTTAAAAATTTTTTTTTTAGCTATTGAATTTTTGGAGTTTTTAATGCATTCCGGGTATTAATGCTTTGTCAGAACTACAGTTTGTACATAATTTCTTCAGTTCTGTAGGTTTTCTCTTCACTCTGGTAATTATTTCCTGTGCTGTGCAGAAGCTGTTTAGTTTGGTACAATTCTGTGTATGTTTACTTCTGTTCTGTGTGCTTTTGGGATCTTGAAGGCCTATTTCCAGCATCTAGCATTTCTCTTGTGTTTCCTTGCCCTTTCTAGTGTCCTAGGGAATTTCCCTTGTGTTTTCTTCTAGTAGTTTATTGTTTTCAACCTTTTCATTTAAATGTTTAATTCATTTTGAGTTAATTTTTATAACTGGTGAGAGATAAAATACATTCTTCTTTCATCATATGGGTAAAGTTTGGTCAGTTGGGAATTTTTTTTTTTTTTGAGACAGGGTCTCGTTTTGTAGTTCAGACTGGCCCTGAACTCACTGTGTAGCCCAGGCCTGGAGCTCATAGCAATCCTCCTGCTTCTGCCTCCCAGGTGCTGGGATTATAGGTGTGAGTCACCACACCAAGCATTGTGGTATGTGGTTATTGGGGAGTCAAACTTGAGACGTTGCACTTGCCAGGCAGGTGAACTACTTGAGCTAAATCATGGCCCACTTTTTTTTTAAGGTTTTTTTGAGAGAGGGTGTCACTTTTGTAGTTCAGGCTGGTGCTGAGCTCAGCCTCAAAGTCACATCACAGTAATCCTCCTGCCTCTGCCTCCCGAGTGCTGGGATTACAGGTGTGAGCCACCATGCCCAGCACTGTGGTATGTGGTGCTGATTGCTGCTGAGTGTGAGTCTCCACGCCTAGTATTGCATGTGGTTACCAGAGATCAAACCCGGGTCCTTGCACTTGCAAGACAGGTGCCGGAACCACTGAGCTAAATCCCCGGCCCCCAATTTTTTTTTTTGAGACAGTCTCACTTTAGTTCAGGCTGGTCCTGAACTCAGCCTCGAAATCAGCAATCCTCCTGTCTCTGCCTCCTGAATGCTAGGACTATAGGTGTGAGCCACTACACCTGGCACTGTGGTATGTGGTACTAATTGTTGGTAGGTGTGAGTCACCACACCTGGCATTGTTGTTTGTGGTTACCAGGGATGGAACCCTGGATCCTGAGCTTGCAAGGCAGGCGCAGGAATCCCTGGCCCTGTTATTTCTTTCCATCTATTAATATTGGGCTTGATTTGTTTTTGTTTTCTTTTCTTTTTTTTTTTTTTTTTGAGACAGGGTCTCACTTTGTAGTTCAGGCTGACCCTCAACTCACTGTATAGCCCAGGATAGTCTCGAACTAACAACACTCCTCCTGCCTCTGCCTCCCGAGTGCTAGGATTACAGGCGTGAGTATCACAGTAGGCATTGTATGTGGTACTGAGTGGTGGGATTTTACAGGTGTGAGCTACCATGCCTACATTGTAGAATGTGGTATCGGTGGTCAATCAAACTTGGGATCTTGCACTTGCCAGGGAAGCTGGAACCACTGTTTTTGTTTTCTTATTCTTTGAGATCTATCTATAGGTTATTTATTTGTGCCTTTTAGATACAGCTATTAATTGATAAAAACTTTCTTCTTAGTCCTGCTTTCACTGTAGTTCATTAGTTTGGATATGTTGTATCTCCATTTTTATTTGCTTCAGGAAATTTTAAATTTCTTTACTTCTTCTTGATCCATTGATTGCTCAGGAGTAAGCTGTTTAATTTTGAAGTCTCTAGTTTTCAGAGTTGTTTTTGTTGTTGTTACTGATTTCTAGTTTTATTTCAATGTGGTTGGGAAAATAGTTGATAAAAATTCACTATTTTCAGGCTTGTTTGGTTGCCTATCATATGACCTATCCTGGAGAAGAATGTGTCTTCTGTAGCTGTTGGATGGGATATTCTAGAGAGTTCTCTTAGATCCCTTTGGTCTAGGTACAGTTTAACTCTGCTGCTTGTTGGCTTCCTAATCATTGTTGAACATGGGGTATAAAATCTTACACTGCTGCTGAAGTGGAGTCTGTCCCTTTAGGTCTATTGATACTTGTTTTATATATTTAGTTGTTTCAGTTTTGGGTATATATTATTTCCTCATGTTGAATTGACCCCTTTTTCATTGTATGACCTTTCATATTTCATTTTACTGCTTTTGATGTAAATAGTTAAGTGTAGCTATTGTTTTTTTAAAAATTCCATTTACATGTAATACCTTAATCTGCCCCTTCACTTTCAGTTTATGTGTGTCCTTAATGTTGAGATGAGTTTCTTGTAAGCAGCATTTTGTTGGATATTATTTTTATGCTTATAGTCATTTTATGCCTTTTAACTGGAGGATTTATTGTGTATTGACATTAAGGTAGTTATTGATAGGTGGTAAAGTTTTACAATAGTCGTTTGATAACTTGTTCTCTAATGTTAACTGTAGTCATCATCTTACTCTTTTAGAGTCTTTCCCTGGCTGAATGATTGGCTATGGTGGGTTTTTTTAATTACTTATTATTTTCGGTTTGTCCATTAGAGACATTTTGCTTTGTGCTACTATGAAGCTTGCAGGAAATACTTTTTGGTGACAGTGACCTGTTCTGAAATGATAGTAACTTAATGTGGTTGTAATATGAGAGGAAAAAATAAAAGAGAGACAAATATACTAGTAAAGATCAATGAAAAACTATTCTTGCTGTTTCTCCCCGCACTTTAAATTTTAAATGTCTCATATCATTCTTTATTACTTATCTTTAAACATTAACATAGTCATTATTTTGGTTCTTAGTCTTCATATTAAAAATATGAATGATTTGCTGTTAATGAATTCTGTAAAAATTCTATTTTAGGTAGATATTTTCTGATTTATTATCTTTAGAGTAAATGGAATTTAAGAAACCAGTTTGGTAGATTAAACTTTACCATTCACAATATTTTTTTAAAATTCCCGAAAGTTAAAAAAACAAAGCAAGCTCTTTCCCTCATCGTTAGGGAATGTGTTCTTAAACTTACTTGAGGATAAAAGGAAATAATTTCCGTCTTCAGCACAGTAATGCCAGAGAATGTCTGTCATTTTCTGTGTAGTAGACAGTGGTTGAAAAACCTGGCATTCCAAGCCTTAAGGTGGTAATTTGGAAAAGATAGTCACTGAGTTTATTCCATTTTGCAAATTTAGAATGTTTTTTTTCCCTTAGCAAACTTTATAACTAATCTAATACTAAGGCCTCCATGACTTTACAAATTATAAATATATGTTTAACAGTGCATTGTTACATTGTATTTGGTGAGCAGTTGTGGTTGGCGCTAGGAATTCTCCAGGATATAAAATGCATAATCTGCCTTATAGAACTTGTTATTTGCAGGTGACAAACATTAATTACTGCATACACTAATAATTACTAATGATAAATGCTGTGAAAGAGAAAAATAAGTTGCTATGTAATGTAATATTTCGAAAATGTTTCACCTTGGCTTGCAAATTGAAGTTGATAATTAAAATAGTTTTTTCTCCCATAATATTGAATATAGTGGACAGATTGACATAAAGTATGCCTAGTGCACATAAGCAGTTGCAGTAAATATTTAGTAACTTCAGCACAGTTGTACATTTTCATGTCTTTTTGTCCCTCTTCTGCACTGCCAGGCTTTAAATTTTGTGGCAGAAAAATGGCATCTTGTTATGTTTGAAAATTTGAAGTTGTACTGGATCTTTCAAATTTGTGGGATTCTACCAAATGCCAGGAGTACAGCTCTCAGGTTTTATAGTTAAGAACATAAGTCCACTAAATAAAATAATTTTAATACATTATGGAATTAGAGTAACTCTCCTTTTTCCTGCTCACAATTTGATTTGCTGAAGCTGCTTCCCGGGTATCGACTCTGTGTTCAGAACTTGCTCCGGACTCTCACTTGGCAGAATCAGGTCAGGTGGCAGTATCAGGTAAAGGGAAGTAAGAAAAATGTTTCTTCTCTCACCCCTCCTGTTTTTTGTTGAAAACATATATTGAGGAAAAACAGTAGAATAACTAGGTATGAGGGAAGTACGTAGTGATGTGTGGGGATGGTTAATGCACAAAGTTAGTAGGTTTTTGTAGTTTTTAAAAAATTAGTCTTTAGAATTTCATCACAAGCAAAATTAGAATATATTATTGATCATTGTAATATAAAATAAATGTCACTAGTTTAGGTGTGAATAAAAGCCTAAAAGCAATAGATTTGTTTGTTTATAAATTGGTAGAACATAAGAATCCCTGTTGATTCTTAACGAACCTGATTGCAGAAAACATACATTAAAGGCAGGTAAAACACCAGTTTTATGCAAATAAGGTGACACATTTGTTTTATACATATATTGTCAGATTTCACACTCTATAAAGATTTTTAACATTGATATTAAAAGATCTGAATTAGAAGAGAACTCTGAGAAGTACTTGATGCATGAGCAGTTCTCTTTCCTTAACTATTGTCTTTCAAGGTGTTTTCTCATTGCACCTGTTAATTTATGTATCTACATCTTCATTATTGATTTTTACTTAATCTTTTAGTAAATTGGCCTTGATTGAAAAAATAGCATAACTTGTTTGGCCATGGAGTATATGGTCAATGAGTAATATGAATAACATTTAAAGAATAAATATATGAATAACATTTAAATAACATTTAAGACCCATTTGTGAAATGGAATGAACTGATCCTATTCTCTCTTCTTATTTTCTAGAAATATTAAAAGTTTGTCAGAGATCCAGATAGTCCAGGTCGCTTGTGGGTATTACCATTCACTTGCACTTTCTAAAGGTAAGCATTTTACCACCCCCCCAGTACACAATGACCATTTTTCCTCCTGTACAACCATATTAGGTAGTATCCTGTTCATTTAACAAATATTTAGTGTGAATTAGGAAACACTACAGGATAAGCAATATATTACTAGCTGTCAATATATTACTAGCTGATGACACAAATAATTGTATATTTGTATATTATCATAAGGCCTATAAAGAACAAGTTTAAGGAATTTAATGAGGATTGGACTTACTCTTGGAGATAAGTGAATGAAAACTAAGAATTGCTGAGAGAGATTAGAGGTGAACTGGACAAAGATGAGGGGAAAGTTTAGGTGGAGGGAATAGCAAGTGAATGAGAAATGCCCATTGAAAAATATAAAGGAAGGTGCATATAGTTAGAGTATAGCAAATAAGGGAAGAGATAGGTATGAAATGAGATGGGAAATAAGGGCAGATTGTACAAATCTTTGAAGGTGTTCTTAAAAGTGTTAATCTCAAGAACAGTGATAAAGCCCTGAATTGTTTCCTTTGAGGCAAGCAAAATTATCATATCTACATATATATATATAATAATATATATATTCATATATATATTCATATATATATTCATAAATATATTCATATATATGCATATATATACATTCATATATATGCATATATATGAATATATATTCACATATATATATGCACATATATATGCATACATATTCACATATATATATGCATATATATGCATATATATTCGCATATATATGCGAATATATATATATTCACATATATATGCGAATATGTATGCATATATATATATTCACATATATATGCGAATATGTATGCATATATATATTCACATATATATGCGAATATGTATGCATATATATATTCACATATATATGCATACATATTCACATATATATATTCATATATATATATTCACATATATATTCATATATATATATATGCATATATATATATATATATATATATATATATGAATGATAACTGAAGCCCTAATTCTTTATTGAGTTACTCTTTAGAGTAATGTTAGAGGTGAGACCTGAGGAATAATAAAAGGAGACAACTGCTGGGGATTTAGCTCATAATATCGCTCCTACCTTGTAAGCACAAGGGTCCAAATTTGATCCCTATACCACAAAAGATGAGACAGACAATCCTTTGTCAAGGAGCATGAGAGAACAAGGTAGTTCTCCTTTCAATGGTGCAATCCGTACTAATATACTAATGTAGAATGTTCTTCTGAATAATATCGTTTCTAGGAAGAAACTTAATTGTTGAAAATAATATATTTTTCCATCTAATGAGATAAGAGTTGCAGAATAGCAGATGATCAAATGAAACTTTACCTGAGAAAAATAATTTCATGATTCTTATTTTTACAGCAAGCGAAGTTTTCTGTTGGGGACAAAATAAGTATGGCCAGTTGGGTTTAGGCACTGACTGTAAAAAGCAGACATCACCACAATTGATTAAGTCTTTGCTTGGAATCCCGTTCATGCAAGTTGCAGCAGGAGGAGCCCATAGTTTTGTACTCACTCTTTCTGGAGCTATCTTTGGATGGGGACGCAACAAATTTGGTCAACTAGGTCTTAATGACGAAAATGGTAAGTTCTAACTGTTCAAATATACTTTTAAGGAAAGAGATGATTTTTTGAGTTAAATGAGTGATTCTTAGTGTGTCAGAGCAAAATGTACCCAAATCTTTCTTGATCTAGAGATAAGGTTCAGATAGTACTGATAAATCCATTTGATAATATTACTACATTTGATCATATTTTAGGGGAATGGTGGGAAGGCAAAAAATTATTTTTATCTTTAAAGTATACAAAATGTTTTTGGATAGTCTTCATTGTATGTTCATTAAAAATACAACTAAAAAATATTACTTGAAATTAGTAACCAACATTGTTTCAGCATTGGCTACTAACAGTGGAAAGAAGCTGTAAAAGTACTTTGGAAAGAGGCTAGGAATGTAGCTCACTGGTAGAGGGCTTGCTGAGCATGCACAAGACCCTGATCCCCAGTACCAGGGGGACAGATTTACTCTGGGAAAGTTACATGAACTGCTAAATCTGTTTAAGTGTTGCTAGGAAATATTATTATTTTTGATTGGGCTTCTCTTTTGACTTTGATACTAGAATCCTGAAAATAAGCAGATGTTAAATTTTCAAATTATAACTATTCAAAATAAGTTGAGATCTTGATCTGATTTTTCAAAATTGCTATAGGCCAAATGCCAATATTTGACATGTAAAAACTAATGTTACGATGTTTAACATAATAGTAATGATGGAAATGAATAAAAGTGAGTTCTTGATCTAGTAACAATTAGTAATCAGAAACAAATAATTCCCTTAGAATTAAATAATAGTTCTGTGTAGGAAATATGTGCCACGTGCCAGGGATGGTGACACATAATCCCAGTACTCAGGAGACTGAGATAGGAGGATAGTTGCAAGTTCAAGGTCAGCCTAGACTGCATAGTGAGTTCAAGACCAGCCTGAACTACGTTGCTAGACCCTATCTCAAAAAGCTCCCCCCACACACAAAGGAAAGAAATACATGCTGCATTAAGAAATAATATACCTTTTCTGCTATGGATAGTGGAAGTAGAATTTTTAGAATATTAAGTAAGATCCTATGAGCACAGTTATCAGAAGGTAAATATAGACTATGATATATATAATTAGAAACAATTAAATAGATTTGAGATACTGTGATCCTGAATCTTAGGGAGCTTGGTCTGTATATTGTTTTAACATTCGACTCTAATTCCCTTTTTATCACAGTAGCATGGATAAATAGGCCCAAGTTAGTATCCTTTTACAAAATCATTCATAGTTAAAATTCACTCACAGTTAAAAATCATAGTTAAAAGTCATTGTCTCCTGAGCTCGGGACACTGAGAGAACACATTTTATAAGAGGTTTAATTTAAAAAATATTATTAACATCTCTTGTTGAAATTTTCAGATAGGTATGTTCCTACTTTACTAAAGTCACTAAGATCTCAGAAAATAGTTTATATTTGTTGTGGAGAGGATCATACTGCTGCGCTAACCAAGGTATTGTACTTTAAACCTTTGCATTTTTACTTATTCTTTCATAATTAGTATTTTCATATCTGCAGTAACACTTGAGGGTGATATTACTGTTTCAAAAGTAATTTGCCTTGAAAAAAAACTTATTTTTAAAAATAGCTTTTCTTAATTTTTTACTTTGTTTCAGGCTATGGAATATGAGTTCTGATTATATACTTAGTTGAGATTCCCTGCTTCATAGAAGCACTGCTTAAGTAATGCTTTGAATAAAATGATTCTATTTTAGTTCATCAGGCTTGCCCTGTTAATGTGTATTGGTCTCACATTAATTTGAATTTAGTTTCCACTTGGCTTATAAGTAACAGGTAGTAGAAGAGACTGGATTTCTGTTTTTTGTAATAGGCGAAGAACTGTGCAGACAGCTACAGTGACCTTTCAACTCACCTATTTCTTGCACATGTGTCATTTCTGTATTAATACTGCTTAGTTTTCTAATGAATGGAACTAAACAAAAATGAAAACAATGTCTAGAGGCACAGCTATGTCACAGGTGCTTGCCTAGCATGTGAGAAGACCTGGGTTCAATCCCTAGCACCAAAATCAAACAAAAGCATTCAAATAACTTTTCTTGAATTTTTAAATTAATTAATTAATTAATTGAAAATTATTTATTGTCATGTTAACATAAAGAATCTGGCAAGTTTTCATTGGCCAAATTAGAAATAAGTATTTGGCTTCTTTATTTTTGTCTTGGATTGTAGATTAAATTGGTGAAGGAATTAACTTTAATCAGACTTAAAATTTTGCACTTACTACCATGTTGGAAATCTCATCATGATAAGCATTATTCTTAGTCATTGTCAAATTCAGTAAACTGTCCACTCTTGGAGGCTGAGGCAGAAGGGTGGCATATTCTACTCCAGCCTGGGGCTGTAACTTAGCCAGACTCTGTCTCAAAATACTAAAAATCAAAAATGGCAAAGGCCATGAGTTCAGTCTTCACCGTGGAAAAAATGAAATAAAATAAAATGTCTATTTGTTAAGTTTAATTTAAAAATATTTTCTTACTTGCCTTTTAGTAAAAAAGTTACATTGACTTGCCAATCCTATTTTATTGATTTTAGTGTTCAAATTGTAAATTACTTAAAATTTATGTATGTATGTATGGATTAATTGAGTGAGACAGGGTCTCATGTAGTTTGGACTGGCCTTGAGGTCATGTAGTTCAGGCTGGCCTTGAACTCGCAGTGGTCCTTCTGCCTCAGTCTCCCAAGTGCTGGGATTGTAAGCATGTGCCATCATGCCTAGCCCAAAAATTTATTTTAATCAAGTTGGCAGGTTTTTAAAATGTTAGTCATTTAGAAGAAATAAAGCTATATAGTATTTTGTGTTAGAGTGTAAAAGTATTTTATATGGTGTCTAATTTTGTATGGTACACTTATTTTTTGTACCACAAAGACTATTAATTCTTTACAAATGCAACCTACTAAGTATCTTAATGTTCCTAAATTTGTACTTGTCTTATAAATACTAATTCTAATATTCTGTATTCCTTTTTTTAAAAGAAGACAGAAATTGGTGATGCTTCTTAACTGCTATTTTGGGTATACATTATTTTTAGTAAAATCAGATAAACATCCCAAAAGTAAATATCCTGTTTTCTTTTAAGTTAGAATATATGTTTCATATCCATACATCTTTTTGCTCTTTTGGAAGAATTTCTTGTATATAGATTAAAATTACTTCATGAAACAGTCTTTTTTTTTGAGAGACATATCTATACTAGGAAAGTTTAAGACCGATTTATAAAAACAAGAAATGGATGTGCCATGTTAATAGATACTAAGAAGACCACCAAAAACATGTCAGGGCCGGCTATGGTGGCACATGCCTGTAATCCCAGCACTCAGGCAGAGGCAGAGGCAGAAGAATTGCTGTGAGTTCAGGCTCTCCTGGGCTACACAATGAGCTCAGGGCCAGCCTGAACTACAAAAGCTAGACCTTGTCTCAAAAAAAAAAAAAAAAAAAAAGTCAGATTATTTTCAGGTTTACTTGCACATCCATTATATAAGTCATATGCAGAGATAACTGTTTTTGATTTAACAGTCCTACTTGTAATAACCGCTTCCAAACATGCGAAATTATGATATTTTTGTAACATTGTTTTAATGGCCAAAGATTAGCAGAAATACAAATGGCATCCTGAATCACACAGCCTAGTTGAACAAATTGTAGCACATCTGTGCAATGGAGTGAGGTGAACTGTAAAAACAGAGTGAGGAAAATCTCCATTTAATACTCTGAAATGATCTGCAGAATACATGAAAGGAGCAAAATATTTAACAAAATTTTTGTTTAACAAAAAGATAAAATATGAACGTAGTTATATGCTATATATATATATATTTTTTTTTTTTAAGGTTTTTTTTTTTTTGAGACAGGGTCTCGCTTTGTGGTTCAGGCTGGCCCTGAGCTCAGCCTCCAACTCACATCACAATCCTCCTGCCTCTGCCTCCCGAGTGTTGGGATTACAGGCGTGAGCCATCACGCCCGGCACTGTGGTGTGTGGTACTGGTTGCTGCTGGGTGTGAGTCTCCACACCCAGTATTGTTATGTGGTTACCGGGGAATCGAACCCGGGTCCTTGCGCTTGCAAGACAGGCGCCGGAACCACTGAGCTAACTCCCCGGCCCCTGCTATTTATATTTTTTAAAATATTTTAAGACCATTAGAGGAAATACATTAAGGATAAACCAATCTAAAAAGAAACTTAACTGTATTCTCTATGTTTACTATCTGTAATAAAATTGATATTCTTTTTGAAAAAATTATTTATTTATTTTTGAGACAGGGTCTCATTTTGTAGTTCAGTCTGGCCCTGAGCTCACTATGTAGCCCAGGTGAGCCCCTTAACTCACAGCAATCCTCCTGCCTGTGCCTTTCTAGTACTGGGATTACAAGTGTGAGCCACCACTCCTGGCACTGTGGGATGTGGTACTGATTGCTGATGGCCATGAGTCACTACGCTTGGCATTGTTGGATGTGGTGATTGGGGATCGAACTAGGGACCTTGTGCTTGCAAGGCAGGTGCCGGAACCACTGAGCTAAATTCCCAGCTCTAAAATTGATACTATTCTTTAAATCCATGACAGATGTCATATAGTAAAACAAATACATAATTCTAACTGGTTTTCAGGTTAAGGGAAATAGTTATAAAACTATAGGAATTAAATTTGAACTCTAGTATTTAGTTTGAATTACAACTATTAGTAAAAGCTCATTCATGCATTCATTCATTCATTCATTCATGTGTGATACTGGGCCTCCAGCATACTTATTAGGCAAATACTCTTCACTGAGTTACATTCCCAGCCCATTTTTATTTTTATTTTTATTTTTATTTTTGGAGACAAGAGTTTTTATTACGCAGTTCAGGTTGAGCTTGAATTCACTGCGTAGCTCAGGCTGACCTTGAACTCACAGCGTTCCTCTGAGTTGGTGGCATTACCGGCATACACCACCACACCTGGCCTCCCATCCCTTTTTAAATTTTACGTTGAGACAGGTTCTCCCTAAATTGCTTGGGGTGTTCTCAAACTTAGGGTCTTTCTGCCTAAGACTCCCGGGTAGCTCCCAGGTGTGCACCATTGTGTCTTACTTGATTTATTTTGTGTTTCTAAAAGTATGTTGTTTTTTGCTTTGTCATGGACACCTAAAGGTCCTTGAAGTAATGAGTCATGAAGGATCTTCAAGCAATACACATCCCTTGGGTGTGGGACATTCTTTTCTAAAAGGAACTAGGACTTCTTAGAGAAGTATGTGATCCCATGTCTTGGGCAAAAAAGTGTACAAGAATATGAGCATCATGGTGTACACCTATAGAAACAGCTGCTGGGAGGGTAGGGAAAGAGGATAAAAAAACAAACGTAAGAATACTTTTGAGCATTTCATGGTGCAAAAAAAGTAAAGATTACTTTAAAGGAGATTTTACTAGATATCAAAATGAAGTAATGACTAGAAAAACATTAACTATATAAAAATCTAGGAGTTTATAATGATCTGTCTTGCCCTCAAATCAATAAAAGAAAAGTTCACTCTCTACCTTTGGGAGTTGCTAGAGCAACAATTCTTTTATTTTTTTTTTTAAATTTTTTTTTTTTTTGAGACAGGGTCTCGCTTTGTGGTTCAGGCTGGCCCTGAGCTCAGCCTCAAACTCACATCACAGCAATCCTCCTGACTCTGCCTCCCGAGTGCTGGGATTACAGGCGTGAGCCACCACGCCCGGCACTGTGGTATGTGGTACTGGTTGCTGCTGGGTGTGGGTCTCCACACCCAGTATTGTTATGTGGTTACCGG
>PVIR01010106.1:0-51026 GCA_004026965.1 Petromus typicus
ATCCTCCTGCCTCTGCCTCCCGAGTGCTGGGATTACAGGCGTGAGCCACCACGCCCGGCACTGTGGTATGTGGTACTGGTTGCTGCTGGGTGTGGGTCTCCACACCCAGTATTGTTATGTGGTTACCGGGGAATCGAACCCGGGCCCTTGCACTTGCAAGACAGGCGCCGGAACCACTGAGCTAACTCCCCGGCCCCCCTCCCTTCTTGATGATTTGTTTGGCCCAGTGTTATCAAGTCCAGCCCAAAAGCTCCTGGGCGCAGAGAAAGAGGCATGAGGAGGATGGAGGAGATGGGACGGTGATGTCGGGGGGGGGGGGTGGCCTGCACCTCACTCAAGAGGCAGAGAGAGGAGGTAGCTGTCTCCATGCCCGAGTGGCTACCTTGGAGGCTGCTCTTAGCCAGGGCAGCCGCTGGGCACAGAGACCTTAGCAGCAAGAAGCCGTGATGCAGATGGCCAAGGCCAGACCTCAGGATGGGGAAAGAGGATCCCAAGCCAGACAGCCTGGGCAGGCTCTGGAGGGCACGGAGATCCCCACCGGGCTCTCCAAAGCGTCGATGGTGATTGCTGTGGTTGTCAAGGTCTCTGGGTAGCAAGACCTCCCAGAACCCGGTGGCTTCAGGAAACAGCTCAGCCTGCCGCTCACGACTGCACTTTGGGCTGTTCTCACCAGCGACAGGTTCTCTGATGACACATCATAGTGAGACACGCCAAGGCGAAGACTGGGTGCGGCTCAAGGGTCCCTCGAGGCTAACCGCTCTGGATGTGCACTGTGGGCTGGCACCCTCTCTTGGGCCATTGCTTGATGTGCCTACACATGTCTTGCCACGCTTGGCTTCTCCACATCACGGTGGCTGGCTCCCAGAGCCAGTGTCCCGTGAGACGCAGCTGGGTAAATCTCATCACACTCACGGACATGGCCCAGAAGTCACCCAGCACAACCGCAGGCACACTCTGTTAGCAACGGGTCGCTGAGACTGGCTCATGCTCGAGAAGAGAAAAACTGAAAAACCTAGGACCCTGTTTAAACCTTTCTGCATCTGAGCATCTTTTACTGCCTCGGCAAGGGTGAGTCTTGGGGAACTGCTCCACAGAGATCCTCGAGTCAGTGGTAATGAGCCGGGAGGGTGGGGAGAACAGGAGCCTGTGTTTCTTCTTCTCATCCCCTGTGTCTGGGGTGGTGCTTTCTGTGATCACTTCAGGGAAGGGTAGGCAAACCTTTAAGTCAAATAGATTCAAATTCTAAAATGAGTAAAAGTGTTCCTTTATTCACATGAGGCTGTTTTCATATTCCAATGTGACCGAAAGCCTGGACACGGTGTGCTTTCGGATAAGCCTAGCTCTCTGGGAGGCTGAGGTAGGAGGATCACAAGTTCAACCCAACCTTGGCAACTTAGTGACTTGGTGAGACCCTGTGTCAAAAAATAGGATAAATAATTAGAAGGGCTGGTGGTGTAGCTCACTGTGAAGGTGTGGGGTTCAATCCCCAACACTGCGTACACACAAAGAAAACAAGAAGTGACAGTTTCAGAATGAGGTCAAAGGTCACTTGGGGCAATGGGGGAGGGGCAGGATGTCTCCAGAGCTCTGTGGCTAGTAGTTATCACAAAAATAAAAACTCTTCGATTTGTACCTGATGTGAACATGTTGAGGCTCTCCCAGTGGCTTCATTTTAGAGGGATTACTCGGAAGTCCAGTCCCTCTGAAGTTTGCCTCTCAGAAAAACCGGAGGAATTGGACAAACTAGTCTCGAGAGCCTCACAGGACTGATGCTCCTCGGGTGACAGGGGCTGGGTGCCGACAGCCGACTTAAGAAGTGAGTGGTCTCTAAATGTGTTTACTTAATTAAAGCCTCTTTCAGCACAGAAATCATGATGGTACCTGGAGAAATTAGCTCTGTTCCCCGATTTCACAGAAGTAGAAGTAGTAGCATGTAATTTTTCCCAAGGACTCCCTCCAAGTCTCTAACCCCCAAATCTTCTCTCAGCCTTTCCAGTCCTCGGTCCCCTCATGATGCTAGCGGTTTCCAGGGACCACACTCCTGCCTGGATGCCGGTTCTGCAGTCCCCATTACAAAGCTTTGCTGCTCCAAGTTCCGCTCCAAGTGGACCCTCTGGCAGCTGTGCCCAGGAGCCTGACAGATGCAGAATCTCAGGCTCCATCTCATACTCATGGCGTCATAATCAACAATTTAGCAAAGTCCTCAGAGGATTTGAAAGGGTGTGAAAGTCTGAGGGAGGCAGAGGACCCCATAGCTTGTCTCTTTATTTCTCTTCCACTGTCTTTTTCAAGACTCTCAAACCAGATGGTCCCCATGGAGAATCCTCGTCTGCTTCTTGTCCTTTAGCACCTGGCCAGTTCCGTGGACACCTCTCATGGCTACTTTAGGGCCCTGGGCACGCTCACCCCGGCCAACAGGAGTTATCCCAGTCAAACCTAGTCCCTGGATTTAAAACACCCTTAGGCAGGTTATCTGGAGAAAGGTTAGGAGAAAATACTTTTGGTAAATGATTAATAATCAAATGATGTTGTGGAACACCATTGTCATTCCTTTTGAGTCCAGCTTGATCTCAGAACAGCCTTGGGCAGGTTTTCTAACACCTCGGAGCCATCTACAACTCACCGTACAATTCAGTGTTTAGTCAGAGTCAGAAGGCTTGTCTGTGGCAAATCTCAGAAACGTTTCTGTTATAGGGTCGCTTGCCTAAAGCTATTTGTAAGAAGCTAAATGAGCATGGCGAGGCGCAGTAACAACCCTTCTGCGCCCCTGCAAGTGTCAAGTCACAGAGTTGTTTCACAGACTTGTGTTTCCCCTGATTTCCTTTCTGTGCTGAGGACGTAAAAACCAACAAGCGAAGAAGGGAATTACAATTTTAGACACCCACAATTCCACCCTCTGGGGAGAGTGAAACTCTCGTCCAAGCTGATGAAATACCGCCACTACTTCAGGCTTTTGTCATTTTGAACTAATTTCAGCTTAGTGCTGCCTGAGTGGGCTTGCTCCATGTTCAGGGTGATTACCGAAGGGCATTGTGCCCCTTAAGGCAGGCTGGTCTCTGAGATGGCCCATCGCGATGGGCAGGGTTTTCGGTGCCTGTGAACTTGAGAGTCCAGAAATATAGTAACAAGGAGCATTTTGGAAATGCCTGCTTGGCATTTGCTGCACTTGAATGTGGTTTTTAATCTTAGTGTGGTTTTAAATCTACGTTCTTCAGAGAGCAGAGCTTGCGACAAGTGTTGGGGTGTAGGGGGTTTGTTTGAGTGGTGCTTCAGGGACGCAGGAGTAAAGAGATGAAGTGGAAGAGCGATATCCCCCAAGGTGCTTTTCACTTCCGCTGTCTAAGGCACCAAGGCCAGCTGCAAGTGAAACCTCTGGGAAGCACAGAGAGTGTCTTGAAGAAATGCCCTTGGAGGTCAGGGGGCTGGGGTCCGGCCCGCCCATCCCTTTTTAGTTAGGAAGAGGGTGCACTCTCGTGTTTGTCTCTGCTGTTCTGGCCACACAAGCTGTAGCTGCACAGAAACCCCAGGATCATAATGCAGGGAGACCCCAGGCTGGGCTCATGGGTGTGGAAAACAGTGAGCTCTGGCCTTTCTGTCATATGGGATTGCCTCTATCTTTGGCTCCAGCTCATCCTGAACAACCTTTGCCGAGTGCAGGAGTCACCAAGTTGCCCACTCAGTTGGAACCCTGGGAACACAGCTATAAAACAAAGATATCTTATCAAGAGCCAAGGACTTCGTGTTCTCTGTGTTTCCCCTTCATTCTGTAACCCTTCTGGTTCTTCCTGCGTCTCCTAAGCTAGCCAATAAGGACAGAGTTCCACCCAGCCAACAGGGAAGAGGTCAGCCACCCTCTTGCATTGGGAACGAAAGAGCTGACTCTCCTTCATTCTGCGTCCTTCTGCAGATGTAAACTTTGGCCTTGTCCAGTCTTGCTTGTTATCCAAGTGCATTTTTCTGTTGCCAGCAATTTGAGGTTGGGGGCCTCTTTCTGACATGAGGGAATGGACCATGGACAGAACTCTGTCATTTATGGTACCCAACACCCTTGCATACCTATAGGAGATAATGTTCTGATGAGCTCTTCTTCAAACTCCGGGAAACTGAAGCTCAGAGATAGTTTGCTTAGCTATGAAATAAGAGCTCAGGGTGCTAGTGAAGCTATCCATCTCTGCAGTGTGTGACGCAAATATAGGCTGGAAACTAACCATTCAGTTTAGCTCGGACTGCCCCAGGTCTATCCTGAAAGTTCCAGATGTTGGGAAACCCTGGGTCCCTGGAATTGAACTGTTAAGCTGCTGTGACAGGAACTCTGCCCCTGTGGCTCCTTCCTCCATGGGCTCCTACCTGAGCACCAACAAGCAAATGAGCTCCGTATTCTAGCAAGGCTAGTTCTAAGGAAAACCAGAAAGCATTGAATTTCCTCTGCTGGTTTCCACTGAAGGAAGTTTCATGTAGAAGATGGGAGATAGGAAAGTTTTAAGGTTTTATTTCCTTTCAGTGAGATTCTTTTATCTATGACAGGGATGGAGATGCTGATTGTAAATTTGGTTGATTTATTTGCTGTTTATTTATTTATTTATTTATTGTTTCATTTAGAGCTTTTTTAAACATGGAAAAACCATGTATGTGGACAAACTCAGTACGGCTGTGTAGATTGGTTTGCTCTGGCTGTCACGACAAAGTATCATAGATTGGGTGACTTAAGCAACAAAATATGTTCTTTCACTGTTTGAAGGCTCAAGTCCAAAATCCACTTGTCAGCAGGGTTGGTTCTTTCTAAGGCTGTGATGTGTTCTGCTGTGATTCAATTCAGTGTATGTGCTTTCTGAGTATCTCATGCAGAGACAGGTCACATGTTAGGTTTTCCCAAGTAGTGGCATTCCTTTGCCCACCCACCAGTGACTAACATGATTGGGTACCTGTTGCCCAACAAGGGGATAGATGATACTAAAGTAGAAGACTCCAGGCATCATCTGAGAATGGCCCTGAGTGTAAATTCTACCCTTTCTTTTATACCCAGCTATCTGGTCTCAGTGTGTCACATGATCTCTCTGAGCCTGTCTTCTTTCATTTTTGGTGTGGAAGTGATGAAAGCAGCCAGTTTGCAACATTGAATCGAGAAGAAAGACAGAGGCTAATGAAGTGTCCGGTGTTGTGTCTGGGGCACAGTAGGCACTGGGTAGGTATTTTTGTCAAGTGAATGAAATGTATGTGCTCAAGTAATAAAATGAAGGTGATCCTTACAAAAAGTTAATTGTATAAACAGATGAAGGAAAGTGTGAAATGCCAAGTGCTACCCAGGCTGTAGAGGACCATGGCAACTGTGATTCTGACCTCTTCCACTATTTTGGGGGGACCCCTTTTCTCACATTCAGTCTCACCAGAGATGAACTAAAGTGCTATATTTCTTCAATACAAGTGTTGATCTGTGACTCAGCGTGCCCAGTGACATAGAACTTAACCCACGTGACAGATTGTGGAGTGGTTTCACCCCAAGACTGGCTTTTGCGTTTTGAGAGACAAGGGCACGTTTTCCACTGAGTTTGCTACACTGGAATCCTGTGTTGATTATAGCCATTGTCTCCACCTGCAGAGAAAGGAGCATATAGAAGTATAAAAAAGATAAGTCAGTTCTCACCCAACAGAGAAGTCTAGGAATGTTTAAGGGGTTGTAAGGGTGCAATAGCAGTGATAGAAGAAAGGTCAGAGTTGATGGAGGGAGAAAATGTGTTAGTATCGTTTTAAGTCACTAATCTGTGGTAACGTGTTGTGCAGTGTTTTGTATGGAACTCTTTGATCTTTCTTTCAACTTAGCTGGGAGCTTTTGTCCCCAGTAGCCACCAGAGGTGGAACAGAAAAGCACAAGAAGGGGATTCACCTCCATCCAGGCCTTCGGGGGAGCCTTGCTGCTGGAGGTTGGATTTAGGGTTCAACTTCAAGGACACAATCACAGTGTGCAAGTAGAAGACCTTAGTTCTTACAGAGCTGGGTACATCGTGCACCTGGAGGCCACACAGAGAGTGCAGGCAGGAGACGTGGGAGGTTATTCATTCAGTCCAGGATACTATTCAAACACATTATCCAGGGGTATTTAAAGGTGGGCTTGATGGAGGCAGCCATACTGCATTCCATGCCAGGCATGGAATGGACCATGGACTGGTCAGACAGCTTGCATCTGGCTGTCCCACAGGAAGGAGGTCCTCAGGAGGTGACAGATGAGCCACACGGAGGAGCTGGGCAGAGGTCAGTGTTCACTGGGCATTCCCAGGGTGGGACAGTCCAGGGTCGTAAAAATGGATGCCCGAGCATCATGGAATCATCAGTGGTCGCCTCCCTCAGCAGCAGGAAGTGGAGTGGAGACGCAATGCATCCCGAAGGTGACAGCAGAGCAGGTGCTGGGTGGCAGCCGGACAGGTCAGCTCTGACACCCTGCCCCCACACTCCTCAGGCTCCTGGCCTACGTCTCCCCCACTGTAACTCACAAATAGTACCACGTCTTTGGGAGAGTTGGAAAGTCAAAGGAGAAAATGTGTACAGTAATAACTACAGACTCACATGGGGGAGGCACTGAAGAACCGTTAGCCACTTTCCTTTGTATTATTTTCACTATGATATGTGTGGGAATAATTTAAAATTGAGTGGCTAGCCCTCAATGTAAAAAAAAATCAAAAGACACTTTTTTTTCTACTTTTAGTTGTTTATTTTCCAAATATTTTCCCCTAGAGTTTTGGAATATTATTTGTTACATAAAATAAGGGAACTATGAAGGAGCTCTTATGACACTTTTAATAACAATTTTTACATTTATGTGATATTTCATGGGCTGTGCCTAAACCCATTAAGCTGATATGAAAAAAACAAAGCAAAGACAAGCAGAATCAGAAACCAAACCACCACTGTTTTTATAACAGCTGATGATAAAGCATGCCAGTGGACTGCAGAAAGCTAATAGGTTGTTTCAAAGTACTACTAATCGTTTGATGCTGAAACAAAGACTGTCTTCCATTGACACAGCTTGTTGTGACAGTCTGCCAGGTGTGATCCCATTTTACAGATGAGGGAAGTGAAGTTTCCAGGCACCTATGCCCTCGGGCCCAGGACTGCTATATCCTGGAATACATCAAGAGTTTATCCTTTGCCCCGTCCTCCTCTCTGCACCCCCACCAGCCCCCTCCCTTCTTTTCTCATCTGTACTCCCTACAGTTTCCCAGTTTTCAGTATCATCCATGTGCTCATGAGGCCAGAACACCCACCTGCAGCCCTGACTCTGGCTACCATGGACCGCTCGCGGCGTGGGGATCTAGGGAGCACTGAAGTCAGGAATGGACGGAGTCGGCAATGACAGACAACATACGAACACAAGAGAGGTTGTGATGTTGTTGTAATTTTTATTGAAGTGAAGCTTTTTTTATATATATGATTTTTTGGCTTATAAAATAAGGATGATTATTATAGGTTAACAAAAGTTAAAAACAAATAAAAACAAAAACAAAACAGTGATCAATCATTTTGACATTATATAAAGTCGTGTGAGACAGTGATGATTTTCTCATGACCATAAAAATCTTTATAGATCAGTGTGTTTTATACACAACTTTTTTTAAAAAAGTAGACCTTTGTTATTTTTTTAATCTTGTTCTCATAGATTTTATGTGAACATTAATTTATTTTTGTCAAGTGGCCATGTTATTTTATTCCAGCTAAAACTTATTGTGTCTAACAAGGTGTTTTCTGTTTATGTTATTTTTGTTTGGTAAAAAAACACAAAACAGTTCACAAAAAAACCCAAAATAGTTAAAAAAAAAATAGCTTGTTTTTACATACTGTTAGGCTAACTATACGCCTCCTGACAGAACATACTCAACTTAGGCTCTAGGCCTAGAAAGCCTCAAGCCTCAAACACAAAAGTCGTCCGTCCGAGACCCCAGTCCCTATTTTGTCATGCCTTATTTGGCAGGGGTGTGACATCTGGCCTTGTGGGTCTCCATCCATCCCATCTCTCCCTCTCTCTCACCAAGGGGCTAATGTCTCACTGCTGCTACTCGGCCAGAAAAGGACATTTGATTTTCTCTGCTGGGTTGTTTCTCCCCCAGAGAGCTCTTCTCCATGGAGAGCACGACATCCCTGCCCCAAAGCCTCAGACCTTCCTGACCAGGCCTCCTACCTTCACACCCACGCCGCAGTAATCAGCAGACGCCCCACCCACAGTGTGGCAAAGTTCAGCCACTTGTCTGCCATCCTCTCGCTCCACCTCCATCTAGCCTGCTGCCATCTTTTCCTGCAGCAGCCCCCTCCAGAGTTTCCCTGCTTGAGTCTCATTTTCTTGCCTTATGACATTCTGGTCCCCAGAGTAACTGAGCTGCACTTTTACAGCCACAATGTGGGTTGTGTCCCTGTCAGATTAAGCTGTGAGGAGCCTTCTCATCCCCCTATAGAACTGAACTCCTTATCAGGTTGGATTTCAAATGTTTGGATTAGGGTTGGTCAACCGCTGTATGCCCAGAAACTGTACATTTCTGTCTAAGCATAGTTTAAATTCTATCTGGTAAGTTTTGATAATGCTATCTTTTCCTTTTCATATAATAAAAGTAAGATCAAGTCTTCACACAGCACCTGATGATCATGTCCTGGCTAAGTCATGTGCAAGGTGAGGAGCAGAAACTACAAATAGTCCCTGAGTATCCTGTTTTTCCTTAATAAAAACAGCCTTTATTTTTACTGAGCTGATGACTGGATAAAGATCAAGTTTCCCAGGCTCCTTTGTTAGCAGGTGTGGTCATGTTACTAAATCAAGGTGGATGGATTGCAAAAGTTTTTGTGTACAGTTCTGGGAAGTGCGTCTCAAAGGAGGGAGCATGATGTCTGATGCTTCTCTTCATTCCTGCTAATTTGAATGCAGATGTAATGTCTGGATCTCTAGCAACTATTCTGAACCATGAAGTGACCTGCGAATAGAAACCACATAACTACATAGAATAAGGACTGGATCTCCAGTGATTTAGAGGAATTCCACTTCAGACCTAGACTGCTAACTTCTCTGCTTCTTATCTTTGAGTATGTTAGTTACTCACAGCAGAAACATGTGATATCTCCTGTGGAGGAGGAGAAGCAGTGAGAACTGTAGAAATGATGCAGTTCTGCTGCACGAGGCCCTAGTGGGGATGGATGTGGCAAGATGGGTGAAAACCAAACAAGATACAGAGTGTAGGAGCCTGGACAGCAAACTAGGAAAGGAGCATGAAGGGGTGGGGTGTGGTCAGTGGTAAACATCTACCTACCTTGCATGAAGTCTGGTGTGATTCCAAGACTGTCAGGTACCACCCACCCTTCCCGTCCTGCACATGGGCCCAAATTCAGGGCTGCGTAGTGGTGGGGGAGCCTGAGCAGTCGCTTGGTTACAAGTGCCAGTTACCGAGTTAGGATATCAGAGAACGTGTGCTATTAATGTTCCTGGGAAAGGACTGTGTGACGCTGTTTATGCCCTGCATTTTGTCATCTGAATCAGAATGTTTGTGTCACAAATGTGTGGTGAAATGACCTGCTCTTTAAATCAATGCTTTCGATATTGTTGTTGTATAAATTTCAATGCTTTTCCAAACACCTCTGTAATTTTCATTTGTCACAAAGAGAAATGTCCTCATTAGAGTCTCTTTTCAGGGGCTGGTTTTCTAGCTAACAGTATTATTTTCCCTTTGAGCTCTGGTTTAGTTAGTCTGCAGCATTCCCAGCACTAGCCCTGGGCTTCTGGGGCATGGGAAGCTCATTCAAGAGCATGTGGCCTGCTCTGTCCCACATTTTCAATCTGGTGGCAGAAGGGCAGCTCCCAGATGTGCCTGGCACCTTCACGTATGTGCCTTTCTGCTCATCTGGGTTGGCATAGTGGCTCATCTTCCTTGTGAAAGCTCAGCTTCTGAGGATGGTACTTTCTGTTTTATGTTGAGCTAGAGTGTCCAGGTTGGGCTGTGCAGCATATGCCTATGTGCATGAGATTCTGGTGGGCTTGGGCTGCTCCCTTCTTGCATTCACTTCATGCTGGAGTGACAAAGCTGATCTCTGAGGCAAAGGAAGTGGAGATCAGACAGGAGCAATTGCTTGTGCAGACTCGCCTCTCCCTGGCCTGAGTCACAGTTTGGTTCCAACTCTACCAACTTGATCGCCCTCTGACTCCAAGCTGGACTCTCAAATACCAGTGAGAGGAAACAGCTGAGGTTCTCATCTTCACCAACAAGCTGGCCACACCCTGAATGGTTACCGTAGGTATCTAAAGGTAATTTGGGGGCCAATTGGAGGTGGAATGTGGGATCCTTGATACATGCCACAATAGAGCCCTACATCGATCTGTCTGTTTCATAAACACTTCCAAAACAAGGGACTTCAAAGAAATAACCATGGAGATCCCTAATATTCTGCCCTACCCCAATCCTCCTACTGCTGTGTGCTCCTCTTCCACTTACAAAAGAGCTGCCTACAAGACTAGGTAGACTCTGTCTTGAATGGGCGGCTTCAGAGGCTAGAGCATGGAAGACATGGTAGCATCTGCCCTCGTGCCTCTCCGGGGTGGCCTGCTGCCTTGCAGGAGGACACTTGGCAGTACTCCGGAGAAGCACTGATGGTGAGGACTTGGTCCTGTGGCATTGAGAGGGCCTTCAGCCCAGAGCTTCTCCAGGAAGTGGCTCTCAGAAGCTGTGAGAAAGGCAGTGTCCATCACTGTGAGCCACTGTTTTGGGGCAGCATAAAATAATAGATAACTACTAGAAGTTTACCTCTGAAAGACAAGGAGAGCCGAGCATGGCGGCATTCAGCTATAATCCCAGCTCTGCGGCAGAATGAGGCAGAAGCATATCTGAGTCCAGCCTGTGTCACTTGCTGACTTAGCAAGACCCTACCTCAAAGGAAAAGTAAGGCTAGGGAATGTAGCCCAGTGCAAAGACCCTGGGTTCAATTCCCAGTACCACAAAATCATCTTGAAATAAAGATGAAAAAAAGTAAAAGCTTTTAGTAGGTTACATCTATGACTTTTTCCTCTTTTAACATTTTTTTTTTCAAAAATGTTTTTGGGCTCCCATTTTTATTGGATGGGATGACTGTTATCTGCCAAAGTTACTCATTGGTCCCCTTTGGGGTCTGATCACCCAGTTTCCCATTAGAAGCCTAACTCTGCACATAGTTCCTGGTGAAGAAGTCTGAGTGCGGGTCCCCTCATACTCAGCGTGTTCTTACGAGGGGATCTGGGTACCAGTAGGTGACCTGGGTGAAGATCTCAGGAAGTAGTGCAAGGCACACTGTCTTACTTTTCTTGATAATGATACAAGGGACTCAACACCCAGAGTTACAGGAGGAAAGATTTATCTCAGCTCATAGTTTATAGAGGTATCAGTCCATGATCAACTAGCTCCAAGGCAGAGTGGCACATGGCAGAGGGCCAATGCAGAGCAGAAGTAGTACATGGTGGGCAGAGGGCAGCAAAGCAGGAAGTAACAGATGATAAGTAACCAGCAATAACCCTCTTTCTGTCCCTTATATAGTACCCACATCCAAGGAAGGCCTTCCCATTATTGATTCCCAGAACTATGTCAACCAATCAGTGAATTAATTTAGTGATTATACACCCATGATTATTCCAACATCACACACTGCAGACTCAGCCACCTCTGAAGAACTCCATCTATGACTCCTCGAGGCTTTGGGGGGCATATAGACACAAGCCAGAACATGCACCAAGAAGAGGAAGCCAGTGTGCCTCATCAGCAGGAATTCATGGATTACCCCCATGAGGACCTCCTGAGAGACTGTGGGACACACTGAGAATTTCTTCCTGAGGGCACAGGAAACTGAGCTATTGATTTCTCTGTTTTGACTCTCCTTCGTTGAAGTGAGCTACCTCAGCCAATGAAATGAGCCACCTGTGGCCAGTTTCCATGGCAGAGCCAGGGGATGTGGGTGGGCACTCACAGTGTCTTCTGCAGAGGCAATTCTAGGTGACCATTCCCACTGGGAAGGTCCACTTCACTCCAGGTGGGGAGACAGGAGAGAATGAGACCACAGCTGAGCCAGCCAGCACCTTCTCTGCCCACTTGGAATCTTGGTAGAAGAGACCAGATTCTCCCAGGCTCCAGGCAGGAGCTCTCTTCCTATAATCCCATTCTCCAAGTATCCCATACACTCTACATCCCCTTAGCATACTCTACTAAGTTGCCTTTTGTTAGGTTAGAGTTAGACGCTGCTCCATCCCAGAGCCCAGGGGGATGGGGCAGATTTAGCCATTTGAGAAATGGGGTGCAAAGGTTTTCTGTATGAGCAAGATATTCCACAAGGTTTTCAAAAAGATATTTGAAGCCACAAAGCCATGTGGCAGCACTAGGTGGAGACGGGTTTACAGAACCAACGGGTAAGAGATGAAGCATCTTCGGCTGCTCTAATGCAGCTGACAGAAATTTTATTCCAGTTCACATCTGCCTCTTGCTGTCTGACAGAGCTGGATCTTGTCTCTGAATGCTGGCTCTCCGATTTCAAAGGTCAGTCCTCACAACGTGCGTGTCAGCCACCCTCTTCCTCACCGAAGACCACAGCGTGGCTGGGAGGGATTTGATATTTAAGCATGACCTGCTTGTCTAGACCTTTTTTATCCTTCTGCCTCTTTTCCTTTCCCGCAGCCCCTCCCTCTCTCGCTCCCTCCCAGCCACCACTCACAGACCTCACAAATGCAGAACTTCTGCTTCTCAGAAAAAGATGAACGAAGACGAAGACCACTTGGAGCGAATGCCTTGGGAAGTGTCAGCCAGGGTGCTGGCCATTCTCAGGCACAGACAAGACACGACTGTTGGATCACTGGACTGGATGCTGGGTGTCGAGGAGTTTGAAAATTCATGAGTGATGTGCTAAATTTTGTGGGCATGGCAGGGTTTGAGTCCTCATAGCACTTCAGGATGCACAGAGGTTAAAAGTGGAATTTGCTCTCAAACAGCACAAGCTCTGCTCCCTGGGTATTTATTTGATTGTATAGTTGTAATTTCTATATGATTGTAATTTCTCCAAGCTTTCTATTCATCATCTGTGAGTTGGACTAATAGTACCTACTTCATGGAATTCTTGTGAGGATTAAATGACCCAGTGGTTGAAGGGTTTACAACCTGTGTTTAATAAAATTCATTATTATTTATGTCACTGACAGTCCCATCAGGAACCAAACAGTGGACTCCAGTTGGGTAACTTGGGACAACTTATTAAAGGGGCTGTTTATACAGTGTGAGCCGGCTACAGGACAATCAAAAGGGACAGTGTACTCACCCCAGTTGTAACCACCCCTAGTGAGGAGTGAGGGAAAGAGAGGGCACCGGAACCTCGAGCTACAGAGAGATGTTGACAGGACTGTCTGGCAAGAAATGTGAGGAGGGTGTTACCTACCCAAAGTGACCCTGGGGGGAAGCTGGAGAATCGCCATCCTTACACAGGGAGCAACAGGAAATACCTAGGCCACAGTTACCGCTGGACTTTCTGGAACTCCTAAAAGGAACTCAGAGGAAAGCTAAGAGCTTCAGGAGAGTACATCATTGCAAGGCCATATGGTTTCTTTTCTTCTGAAAAAAAAAGTATCTGTGTTACCTAAGGTTTTATGAGTTACGCTGTCACTGATTTCAAGTTGTAGTGAGAGTTTTTCTTTTTCCTGCCTCTCCACCTTGTTTTCTAAGAAGACTAGATCCATGGAGGTAACCTTGTCTCTCTGTGCTTAGGTCTTTCCAGAAGGTTCTAATTCTGGGTTGGTCTCCCTGGTCAGCTTCCTGCTTCCTCTGTGGAGACACAGCCAGTCACCATGGCAGGGTCAAGATGGCTTTGCAAGTAGAGCTGAGGAAAAGCTGGGATGTCAGAGGGAGGAGACACCAGTGTCCATCACGGCTCGGCCATCAGCAAGGAGCTCTGCCTCTAAAATTCAGCTAAAATTCAGTAGTGTGACTTATCTGACTGACAGGACTTCACAGAAAAAGGTCTCACTTTATGTGTATGTCCTTCTCTCTATATATAGACATATATCTATATATATATATAAAATATACTTAACATTTTATTTGTTTTCTGCAATGACCCCTTCTAAAAACTATTGATTTATTTATAATAAAACTTATATTTTGAATTTTTAAATAATGAATAAGCCACACCACACTGAAAAAAAATTTGCTGTAAACTTAACTCCACCCAGATACTAAAAGATTGAATAATTCTTGGCAAACTCTTTCAGAATACTCACATGATTCTCCAGTGGTAAGTGTTCGGCGTGAAATATTTGCTGCTATCCAGAAATGCTGACTCGGCATTTTCAGGCGTCCTCGCACAGAACACAGGCCTTTCTGTCTCTGAGCCCCTGTTCCTGCAGGCTGACTGCCTAGAGCGCCTCCACGGTGTGGCCACTGAGGTCGTCTCTAAAATGGGATGTGGGAGGAACAGAGCTATGTCCTCCACAATGATCTACGGGGGTGGGGGGGGGAGACAAGTGTATCCCTGTATACACTTGTCAAGTGTATAGATGGGATAGTTGAGATTTAAGGAGCTAAAAGTTATTGCTCAAAATCGTGAAGCTGCAAATCTCTAAGCCAACAGGACGAGGGTTTTTAAACCTTAAGTTTGGGATTGTAGAAAGGAAATTGATTGTACATACTGTGTGCTTCTGTATTCATTTCTATTGTGACTGTAACATCTTCTCACAAACTTAATGGTTTAACACAACACAAATGTATTATCATACAGCTCTGGAGGTTAGAAGGCCTAAATCCAAGGTCAACAGGGCTGGCTCCCTCTGGAGGCTCTGCCCGAGACCTGTTTCTAGGACTTCTCACCTCCTAGTGGTGTCTGTGTTCCTCCACTCATGCCGCATCTCTATCTCCAAGGCCAGCAGTGTGACGCTCGCAGAGTGCTTTCTAACTCTCCTCCTGTCTTCACACTTCCTGCATCTGCCCTTTCTGCACCTCTGATCTTGGTGCTCCACCTAAAAATTGCCTACCCAAGGATGTCAGGTCCTCTGTGCATCTCAGGGTCCTGAACTTAATCGAATCTGAAGAGTCCCTTTGGCCTGAGTCACATAGGCATGAGCTCCAGGGATTAAGATGTGGACGTCTTTGTGTACGTTTATCTGATACCTCTGAGGTATCAGATTCATTAATCATTAATATTCCTGCAGCAAAGCGTATGAATCATTCATCCAAATAATATGCATCAGAGATCAGCCGGCTACACCCTGGAGCCACATCCCCTGTGCTGTTCCAAACCTGGTTCCATGGGAACGTGGCAGTGCCCATTCCCTGTGGCCATTTCTCTGCTAAGCAGTAGAGTTGTGGTGATTGTATGTGACCTCAAAGTCTAAATCTGGTCTTCCACAGAAAATAAAATTAGTGAACTCTGGTACAGATGATCTTTCTAAATACTTCAAGTCACTTTGGTCACTAAATGAGGTTTTTGTAAATGTACTAAAATGTTTTTGGTTTTTAAGATTGTGAAATTTTAGAAATCTAAGCAATGGAACACAGATAGCTTGTTAGTGACAAAGTACAGGACACACCATCTGATCACGGCAAAGCCTGTGATCTTAAAGCGAACAGTCTAAACCCCTTTCCTTTGTATTGAGTGGCGAGATACATGCCTTTGTCTGGTCACAGACTCCAGAAACTCACATCAGACATGAGTCTGAGGCTCACGCAGTCCCTGGGTCTAACGATGCCAGCAGTGAGCCACACGCACCACCTTCCCTGCTTCTGTCTTGTCTTGCTCACTCACCTCTGCACGCCACACACCCAGGCTGGTCCTGAAAGGCTGTTTGAGATTTGCCTGCTGACTTGGTCTCTCCCTTACACTCCATGGAGAGAGACAGCTAGGTCCAGCAAAGCCCAGTGTGTTGCAGCCAGGTAGAAAGTGGCCAGGCTGGGACCCATACTCAGGTCTCCTATCTTTTCCACCAGTTTTCTTTTCCTCCACTGCCTGGTGCTTGGTTCTGGCTCAGGGCGATTTATGACTCACACAAGCAGCCTGTACTGGCTCTCTGTCCCAGCCAGGTCAGTCTTCTTCTCTGCTTGCCTCTGCTTTCCCTGAAGGTCACCAGTAAATCACTTGCTTAAGCAGTCATCACCTTCACATATTCAGCAGTGGTCCCAGATGTTGTAATCTCCCTTGGCTTCGTTTGATACTCCAGAGAGAACTTTTCTTGGAGATCTTCCAAATTTAGGAACTGCGAACTTGTTACCACACGAATTTAAGACCATGTCAGACCTTGGCTTTCAAAATCATCAAAGCTCACCCTTTCCCTAGCTCAGGGTTGAATTGTGATGGGTGGATGAAGGTACCTGGGTCGAGGTTGAGCTGTTCTAGATGGGGTTCTGTAGTCTTGTTGAAGAACTTTTGGCCCTGGAATGATGATCGGCTGACATCATTCTCCCCGAGGTCATTCCTGAAGGAATTCCAGAAGAAAATAAAAGAATAGCATCTACCTTAATTAGTGTGAAATCTCTTCCAGCTGTTGGACTTTTGTGAGGGCCATAAAGTTTCCCAGTACATTCCGTCTGATTTGAACATAGCTCAAACCTCATCCATAAAGTATCCACCACAGCGATACAAATCACTTTTTAATTAGAATCCCATACCTAGGTTCAGGGAGAAGGGCTGACAAGTTCCCATGTATGAAGTCCCATCTTCCTTTCACAGACAGTTCAAAGAGTGGATGTTCCCAGAAGCCGGATGCCTGTTTTCTCTGCATTTGAATGTGGTTATCATATTCATCACTACTTGGCTTCTTCAACAAGTATATGGCCACTGATGTAGACTGAAAGTTGTACTTAGAAGAGATTTGGTACAGGAGGAAAAATTGTAATCCCTCCTTAACTGCCATCACCAGCTGTGCTCTGTACATTCCAAGGGATATACTATCTAAGTACAAATAGCAAGCATCTTAGCAAATGTCCTTCTAAGCCATCTCTTCCTTTCCATGACAGTGTTGTCTGGCATTTCTAGAAAGAAATCTTGGAGGAATCGACCAGAATTTGGAGAATCTTACTGCAATGTTGAGATTTGTACGCTTGAGTAATTAGCATACAATCTTCACCATATAACTCAATGGGTTTTTCCTTGTACATCTATATGAATGTATTTTCACAGGTCAAAGGACCATAGTCCATCAGCTGCTTTATCCAGGACACCCATCCCATCATATGAGAGCTGCGTCTGGATTGGTCTAAAGTTTCTGGGAGGCCCTTGCAAACGTTATTTAATTTCTTCATTCACTAATCATGTTTGGACACCTAGTGGGTATGCTGAGTTCTGTGAAGAATTTACCATTTCAACTGCAACTATGTCTAGAATATTGGGCTGGTATAGAACTGTTTCCTCTGATTTAAGTACTTTGTATATATTACCTCATTTAATTATCCCAACACTCCTTTAAGGCAGGTATTACCCTTACAGAGAAGGAAGCTGAAGCAGGAATGCATAGCTAACTTGCTGCTGCTCGCACAGCTAGCTCTGGGGCTCCGGTGCTCAGCAGAATGCCAAATCATTTGGGTTCAGTGTCCTTGCTTCTAAGCATCACATTGTACAAATCTTAGCAGAGGATGCTGTCTGCATCACAGTGCTAGGGAGGACTGCAATTCCCACACTAATAGGGACAGGCAGGAAGCATCAAAGATTGATTGGGATTGTGGGGAAATGGAGAGCTTGATCCTTTTCAAAGAGTAGAGGGGGAGCCCGTTGCCACATCCAGCCCTGGAATATAAAGGCTCAGCATGACCCCATTTGCCAGTGCTCCAAAGGAAGCCAGGAAAGCAGTTTTGAAATCTAAAATTTCTTACTGAGAAAATAAAAAAACAAGACAAACTTTCAGGCTTAGCAAATACCCACAAGCCAAGTGTTCTGGCTGTCAGTGTGAGGTTTTCAGTTGTGACCCCAAGAGGGGTTATGGCTCTTATATGCTGCCACCTGCAATGTGATGTACTAGTCCTGTGTCCTACTAGAGGTGAGTAGGACAAGGCCACCGGCTTTCAGAAAAGTGGGGAGCACTGCTGCCCCTTGGCCCCATGTGAAGATTGAGGCATTAAGATGATATGAAGAGAGGGCCAGATTTAGACATGCAAGGGAAGTCCAGGGGCAGCAGTGGCCTCCACTTGGCCCCAGAAGGGGCTGATGTTCAGCGCGTGCACCACAGCTGTCCCCATCTGGCCCTCCCCTGAGCCAAACCCAACAGGCTGAAGGCCCAGCACTGCCAATGGCCATCCAGCCCCGTGGCTGGTCCTCAACCTGCAGGGAGAGTCACAGCCTGCAGGCTGACCAGAAATCCCTTGGGTATAGAGCTGCAAGTTGGCGCTTTGGCTCTGACAAGCCATGGGAGGTTTTTACATGGAAGTAGCTGGTCCAGAGTTAGGCCAACAGCTCTGGATCAAATAAGTAGGAGTGTGGAGGAAATGGGAGGCCAGGGACTGGTTATAAAGAGGTAGAGAGAATCCTATGACAGGACTGGGCAGAGGGAGAGAGTGAAGAATGGGGTGCAGAGTTCATGGAGGTGCTCTGAGGCAGGGCTGAGCAGGTGGACAAGTGCAGGGGCCACCAGTGCTGGTGCCATTCGGAGAATAGCATAAATCACCACCATCACACTGCAGCTTTGGAGGCCGGTGGTGCTGTCAGACACCTCCGCAGGAGGGCAGCGTGCTTCAGGGGCAGGTACTATACACTGCCCCAGGCACAACTCAGAGCACGCTCCAGGGAACAGAACCCAGGCAGGACAGAGGGGTTCGCTTCAGAAACAGAACATTCTCATTACTTGTGGGAACTTTATGGTACAAAGTGAGCCCAGGGCTACGAGTAGGGGCAGCTCCAGACTGAGGGCAGTAGTACCTAATATGTCCCAGGCACATGGTGGGAAGTTGGTAGATTATGCCCTTTAAACCTCAGGCTACCCCTGTACATAAAATGCTCTACTTACTCCCACTTTACAGACCAGGAAACAGAAACCTTAGGAACACTGAGTAATTTGTGGGAACTGTCAAAAGCAGAGACCAGGGCTTGTAAGGCAGACTTTATCTGTATCGGAATGTTTTCTGGACATCAGCCCGGTCATAGCGAGGTGGCCTTTCTTAGTTTCTGTTCCCATTCTGGATCTAGGTGCTCTGTGATGTTGGCTTTATTGGATTGCAAAGCTGACAGACTTCTCTCAGAGTCGTGTTTTTACAGCAAACACATGGCTTGTCCTAGAATTAAAGGCGCCAACACTCCAACCTTGTGTAAATTCAGAAATCTCCCACGTTAAAGAATATTTTTATATGACTAGTGCATTAGGATTCTCCAGAGAAACAGGCCGGTAAGAAAAATATCTGTAGTTATGAGTTTTGAACAAACTACAGTGAATATTTAAATTTTAAAAATGTATCCTAGTAAAAAACACATCAACATGAATTCCTTTCAGAATACTGCCCTTCACTTCCAACACACTTACTCCATTGTCCTTAGCACTTTCGGGAGCAGTTCCGGAAGTCCTCTCCTATCTCTTTACTAGGTGTGCTTTAAAACCTGCCGACTCATAGGACCAGCTGTGGAAAGGCAGGCCTGTGGAATCACGATGCTTTGCCCTCATCTACTTTTTCCTCTTGACCTGGTGCTGTGAAACTTCTAGCTCTTTCCCAAGGTCAAATGGTCATGAAAGGCATGAAACATTGCGGGACACTGAGGCAGCTGTGACAGACGTTCACCAACAGTTTTCCTCTATGAGGTGCCTCCAAAAGTGGCAGCAACAATGTCACGAGTTGGAAGCAAGGGGGAGTTTTGAAGGGGTGTATTGTACTACATTTTAAAAAAATTGAAGATTCACTGTGTTTATATGATATTTCATCTGTGGTAAATATATGTGGTCAGGAGATTTATACATGAATAGAGGCTGTGAAATTCTGCCATCTGCCACCTGCCAGCCAGGAAAGGCAGTGGTCTGGGGCACAGGACAGAGACTCAGGAACACTGGGGGCAGGAGGCTGATCCCAGCTCAGAGGTCCAGCAGGTTAGATCCAAGCTTCCTCCACCTGTTGTTCTGTGCAGACACTGCACACCCTCACCGAGGCGGCCACGGGCTTTTCTCAGAGTCCTGACTTCCTGAGACTGTCTCCAGAACACCCTCCCAGACTCATCAGGTAGACAGCTGGGCATCATGGCCCAGTTATGCGACCTTGAAAACTTAATCACTCGAACTGGGATGAGAGGTCACATTGCAGCCACCCCGGGAGTGGTAAAGCTGGACTTGTGTGGTGACAGAGACATAAATGAGCCCCGGGCCCAGCTTCAGCACACTGACTGGATTTGTGATCTTGAGAAGTCACTTCAGCTCGCTGTGCCTCTGACCCCTCACATTTCACCTCAGTTTCAGTAGATTCTACGGGGATTAAGTCAGCTTTTAAGTCTATATTATTTTTTCCCTCCAAGTCCTTCTTATAGCCTTTTTCCTCCCTCCTCTTGTCCTTTGGAAGTAAAATACACATTTTTTTCTCGAAGGACCAGGCAATAAATATGTTAGACTCTATGAACTATCCAGTCTTTGTTGCAAACACCCAACTCAGCAGTTAGGTACAATATAGATAGATATACATAGGAAGAAAGTATAGACCAGGTGTGGACAAATGGGTGGGGTGTGTTCCAATAAAAGTTTATTTCCAACATCCAGCAGCAGACTGGATCTGGCCCAGGGGTTGGAACTGCCAGTTCCTGGTCTAGATCCTTGGCAGTTATAGAGACTGAATTGGCAGGTTTGGGGAATGAAAGGTTAGAGAGTAGGGTCAGGAAGTACAAACTTCCTAGAGGGTGGAAGGGCTCTAAGCAGCTGTTTTCCTTATGCAACCTACTCAGCTTTAGCAAACAATGACAACTCAGCCTCTAAGGAAATGTGGAGAAAGGAACTGGGTTTCTAGGTCAGTTTCTTGAAGATGAGAGTTTCTTGTGGCTTGGAGATTAACTGGAGTTAAATTAAGTTCATATGTACACACAGTGCTGGTTAAAAAAAAAAAAGAGCTAGGATTTTGCCACACCTAGAATAAGTTTCACTTCCTGACATGGGAAGGCAGGAGGGCCATAGGGTCCCACGGGACTGCTCGCCTGCTGCCTCTGTACAGGCCAGGGGCAGTGTTGCTGCAGAAGAACTGCTCCTCAGGGCTCAGTTCCGCTGCCTCCTGACCCATGCTTTATTTTTAACAGCACAGACATGCTCCTAGCTGAGTTTTAAAAAGAGCTTCTTAGTGTGGAATCTTTGGTTTCATTGACAAGACTCATTCACAAGACAGACAACTAAAAAGACAGACGCTCCCGTGCCCTCACTGCTGTTCTTAATCTCCACTTGAAGTTTGTCAATCCCTGTGAAGTAACTGAGCCCCTCAGACAGAGCCTTCCAAGGACCCATGCCAAGACTGGGCTGAAATTATTTGCGTGTTCACCAGGGACATTTCGCTCCTTTGGTTGCTGAATGACTCTGAGCTGGAGTTTTTTCTGGGTGCCTCTCTCCTAAGGGATCTAGATTTGCTTTCGTTGCTAAGGCCTGTGGTTACGGGATTTTAGCGTGAGCTGTTGGCTTTGCATGGAGAAGGCTCTGTGTAACTTGCCCTTTCTGCAGGTCTCAGATAGCCATTAAGTGGATTTTCACTGAGAGATGACTCCTGTGTTAGAGTCTCACCCACAGTGTGATAGCACTTGGAGCTGGGCCTTTGGGAGGTAATAGGGTCAGATGGGGTCCTGACAGTGGGTCCCCATGATAGGATTAGCACTCTTGTATGATGAGACACCAGAGAACTTGTTCTCTCCCTGTCCTTGTCCTCCCCTTCTTTTATTAATTCTCTCCCTCACCCTTCTCCTGGATTGTCTTCCCTTTCTGTCACCTTCCATATTTTTCACTCTCCCTTTTCTCCTCATTCTTAAACATGTAGAATTGGTTCACATGAGTTCACAGAGAGATGGGCTCACTCTAAGCCCAGAAGAGAGCCCTCATTGGGAATGGAACCTTTATACTGGACTTCCTGACCTCCAGAGCTGTGAGAAAACAAAGATCTGCTGTTTAAGAGACTTAGTCTGAGGTTTCGCTGCCTCCTACCGAGCCTAAAGTGGAGTTGATCTCACTTGAACTGGAAACTAATTCCAAGGGTGTTAGGAAGGTAGCTTTGTGACCCATCCAAAGCCCTGCAACTAGAGCTGCTCCAAGTGGTCTACAGAGGACTGCATGGCCAGGCAGTGACTGTGGGAAGGGTTTGGGGCCTACAAATGTCTACAGTGGCGTGTCAAGAGTATTTCTAGGAGAATTCAGCCTGCCATGTGTATTAGAGGATGTTTGGCAACCTTGGCTTGCCCACAAATGCAATGACCCTCCTAGGTCTTAGAACAACCAGAACCAGCTGTGGACATTTCCCAGCATCCCTGGAACTGAGTGGTACTCCTTTTTGTTGGAGCCAACTGGAAACCCCAGAGTCTGAGATTTAATCATTCCACTTCAGAATTTTGAAGTGTGTCCAGTGGTGGGAACTGTCCAGGAAGCTGGAAAGTTGTTCGTTCTCTTGGAATGTAATGAAAAGATGACCCAGGATTGCAAGATTTCCAGGGCAGTCAAAGGTAGCAGGTGACATGTCTGGGTTCCAGACTTTGGGGAGGCACAATGGCATGCAGTCAAAGGGTTTTCACCAGTATTGTACTTTGAGAAATTATTTAAGTGAATTCTTACCTCCAGACAAAATACATTAAATGTATGGAGAGTGCCACCATTTTCTCTGGCTGACCCTCTCCCATTTGTCTTAGTTCCTGCTTCCAAAATGACCATCCTTAATTAGTCTAGCTGTAATTGGTGCCAGCTTCTGCTTGCCAGGCACCCACATTTATTACCCTAGGAGGCAACGTAACCTGCAATAGTTTGGACACAGAGACCTGGAATTGGATAATAGTTTCCCATCCCACCTCTGCCCTGGTCAGTTGCAGAACAATTAGTAGAGTCACTAACTGCAATATTTGTTCTCAATTTACAAAACAGGAATAGCAATAATAGTGCCTATCTCTTTGGGTACCTGGGCAGGGGGTTCCTTGGGTTGAGTAAGAAGATGAAAAAAATAATAAGCCCCTGTCTAAAAGGCTCCTGTTATAGTATACTCTTTGGCTTTACCAAGATGTGGATAATTCACACATTTCTCCTCCATTTTGGGGTTAAACTATTTAATGATCCAGTTCAAAATGCAAACATTGGCACAATCCTGGATAACAGATGATGATCTATTGATCTTTGTGTCTCTGGCATCCAGTCCTCAGAAGGTGGCTCCTAATGACTGCTGAATGAACAGTGTCCAGCGGCTGTGGTGAGCCTCTGAAAGTAGGAGCGACAGCTGGGAATCTTGAACAAGTGCGGCACGTCAGGCTGGGTTTGCACAGTGACACTGCAGGCAGCAGTGGCCCACACGCATGGTGGCAAGTCCATCAGGTTATAACAGATCTTTGATGTTCTTGTGCCGATGGGACATCATACCTGTTGTAATGTCACAGCACAGTGGCTACCAATCAGAGGTGATACTGGTGCAGGTCCGCTGTGCCGCTAGTTGTATAAAACTGTAGCACATATGATGATGAAGAGTGTGGAAGACTTGAGAATAACAATAAATAACTCTGGTGCTACTACTTCATGGATTACTGCATTATAATTTTATCATGTACTCCTACATAAGAAATTATGCTGTGGCAAGTTAGCTGTAACCTTACAGACTTTGGGTTCGAACAGTCTCTTGAGAACATCTTTTTTTCTTGTGCTTGACTTGATCCTCTGCTCTTCTTCTCATCATGGTCCTAGGAACAATAAGTTACATGACATGAGTCCCACACAGCCTGGCTAGTATGCTGACACACTAGGCAATGTCCATGAGAGTCCTGTAGACACATATTTCTTTATTTTCCTGCCACTGAGCAGTACACTGCTGTCTGCTGGGTTGTTTGATGCTGGTAACAACCCTGCTAATGAGGTAGTTGTGTCATTGCCCAGGAAACTGAGGCTGCAGAGAGATTAAATCACCCAAGTTTATACAGTGTATAAATGTGATCATGGAAGAAAACAAGTGGGGCACGGAAACTCAACTGTGGCCCTTGGTTTGCCTGGGTGAGAAGGAGCCGGGGTGACAGAGTGGGTGGCAGATTTCCTCCAAACAGCAATTGCATAGATGTCATCTGCTCTCAATTTCCACTTGGGTTGTCCTCTTTGGCAGCCTTCCAGCCCAGCATACGTGCTTAAGCTAGTGGCCAGGAGTAAATTTATCCGCAAGCCCAGAGTTCAAACACGTACATAAATCACACAGATACAGCCTCATTCCTCTGTTCACCCCAAGTGGCTAAGTATGCCTCGGCATTTTACAGGCTGTTCACTCGTCTGGAGCTGCCTGATCTTGCCTGGTGCCTTCAGTGCCAGCCCCACACCTAGACTATGCTCAAGCGGCTCACACCAGGTGACGGCATGTTCCCTCCTACTGTAGCTCTTGACCTCTGTCCATGTCGTTGTCCTGGGTCCCATCCTGTCTCCTGTCCTCAGACGTAGCTCATCTTTCATCGCATGTGCTCTAACGCCGCCTGTTGCCTTTGGGAGAAGGTCTGACCCTAAGGGGACAACAGAGCCCTTCCCACAGGGGCTCCCTCCACTTCTCCCAGCCGCCCTCAGGCTTCAGGCCCCTCTCACCTTCTTTCACCTTCCCGGTCTCCTTGGGTTTCTTATAAATGTACAGGACACATTGTCACCTCTCTCACCCACACTAACTTAGACAGGGCCGGGGGACTATTAGTCATCAGTCTTCTGGTGGTGTAAAACATTTTGTCCCCTGCTGTGATGATTATTATTTTGAGATCAGACAATTGCTCACAAGTTCCACTACTTTGTGTCCTCTCCACTTTGGAGCTGATTTCTGCTTTGTATTTAATTCGACCGCACATGGACACCTGTCAGGGGGCATTTTACCAAGAGTCACGCTGGAAGATTCACAGATGCTTGACACAGATTAGAGAGAAGAGCTGCTTTCCCAGGAATGGGCATTTTTGGAGAAACAGAAAGTCCACTAGGCTGAAAACATCTTGAGACAAGGGTCTTATCTAAAGTCTTCTACCCAACACGGTATTTACTGAACTGGATGGAAGGGTGTGGAGTCTGCTGAGGTGATTTTAGGAATGAGCAGAGAAGGAAGAAATGAAGCTATCATTTGTTGTACATCAAGGACGATCACTCACGGGGCCAAGAATTTTTGCAGTTTGTTCTTTCCTTTCCTCCCCACAATGCTACGAGGAAAGAGCATTCCCACGTCACAAGGGAGGGAACAGCCCCAGAGAGGTTAAGCAAATGGCCTGGGGTCACAAAGCTGGTCAGGGGGAGGCACCATATCTTCTTTAGCTTGGGTCTCATTTGCCTTTTCTAATGTTGATGTCACAGTGAAAGTTAGCAAAACTGTCTCTGCTTCAGCCCAAACAGGTCTGGATGCCTTTTTGATTCTCACAAGACAGTTTTCCCAATCTCTTCTGAGTATCTCTTGGTGTTTGAGCACCTCCCAGTACAAAGTTCAAATTTTGCCAAACTTCAAATGCTTTGGAAAGCTGGCAGGCGTACAGGCGCGTTCACAGAACTGCAGTATTGATCTGTGTTTGGAGTCCCTTATGTGGACATTCAGGAAAGTGTCAGAAATCTAACTGGATGGTTTTCTTGTTTCACTCCAGGGCGCCTGCATTCTATAATCACTATCCTTCTGTTTTTCCTGGATGGAAAATATTTGGGTTGTTGAACTATTTCTAACAAGGAACATTTCTCTGGGTTTTGTTTTTTTTTTTTTTTTTAAGAAACTTAATTTTTTCAATACTGAAATATATTTGGGGAATTTAATTGCTGTAAATATATGGAAATAGGACCACTTGGGTTATATGTTACCAGGTGCCAATTTTTCACACACTTAAACAATCTGTCTCCTCTCAAAGTCTGACAGTTGGCAGAAAATCTTGGCATAGAAGAGATTGTGATTGTTTTCCGACATCAGAACTCAGTTGTCAGCGCGTCACCGCCTCTCCTGACCGACTTGCTCCGCATTCTTCAGCCCTCAAGCTGCTGCTGCCCACACGTCTCACCCCGCGAGCCCACCTGGGCGCGTGCCGCAGGGGCCCGGATGCCAGGCTCCCTGCGCTCCGGGCCGACGGCTGCGCGCCCCTCTCGCAGAGAACCCATCAGCTGCCGGGGAAGGCAGTGAAGCATGCGAGACCCAGGAACTCACTCTATTTCCTAGCAACCGAGGGAAACCGTTTCTCCTCTGTCAGTGGGAGTGTGCGGATTTATGTCAGCTACAAACACCCGTTATCACCATAATAAACCATATATTTGCAGGCGGTATTTACAGCCAGCTAATCGTGGCACTCCATCCTGGCAGCCCCAAGCTGGCTAGTTTCCCATTTGGAGCCCCCCAAAATACGATTAGGTGGCTGCTGAGTCCTAATTTAGTTAACAGCAGTGCCTGACAAAGCTACTAACCGCCTAATTATGAAGGAAGATTACTGATACCATTAATTGAATGGTTGTAAAACTCCGGTAAAGTCAGATGGTAGTAAAGTCCATTTTCAATTTACTAGACTATTAAAAGTATTTCCGGCTATAAAATAAACAGACACAAAGCATACTAAACAGGCTAATATGGAAACATAAAAAGAGAAGGGAGAAGGTTGTCGTAGCAATTAGTGGCCGTGATTAGCTGTGCTGCAGACCCTGTGGTGGAAATTAAAGATTAATTTATGACAGTTTTGGCGAGGGAGGTTTGCTGGGGCCTGTTCTGCCGACAGGTGGGCCAGCCACTTGTCATTTCTATTGCCATAGTTTCCCTCTTGGGCTGAGAGGTCTTCAGTCTCCTTGAAACATTGTCTCCGTTACCAGTGATTGAAAGATGTTTCTGTGCCTAGTTGATACATTTCCTCACTGGAAAGTGCAGCTTCCCTGTGAGAATGGATTAGAGACCTTGTTTCCCAAATGCACTATAATGATTTTCCCAGCATCACCATCCTACCAGCACAGATCCCTGCTCACCCTTAAATAATCCAGCTACTTCGGAGTCTAAGGCAGAAGGATCACAAGTTCAAAGCCAGCCTGGGCCAGCGAGTATGTCTCTGTGTCAAAATACAATACAAAGGGCTGGTGAGGTAACTCCGTGGTGGAGTGCATTCCTGGGTTCAGTCCTTGGTAAGAAAGAAAGAAGGAAAGAAGCCTGTTCATGTGCTTGTGCCCTTTGCTTTGGTCTCCCTCCACCACACCCAGGGAAGTGCCCTTAATTTCCATGTTCTAGAAAGTTCTTTTAAAGAGTCCAGTCCCTGCACCAGTCACCTGCCATTCATCCTTTCCACCTGCTCCCTGTCTGTGTCTCCAGGTGCCCGGCTGACCCAGCCTTGGAGAGCTCAGGGAAATGGGGGCTGATGGAGTGGGGGGCTTTGTGGGACCAACATGCGCATGCCTTACCTTGATTTACTTGGAAGAGGTGGGCAGATTGGGAGAAGGGTTAGAACCTGCAAAAATAACTGGAGAAATATCTAGGATGGAATTTTGTCATGAAAAGGGCATTTGTGTTGAGATGGCCAAAAGCTATACAGAGGGGAGACAGATCTACAGTCTTACTCATAGGTGGGCTCTTTGGCTGGTTAACAAGAGAACAGCATAAAAGTTGTAATAATCTTATCTGTCCCTGGGCATCTTCAAAGAAGCAAAGTTTGAAGAAATTATCATAGCATGAAGCTTTAAATGTTTGAGGTGAAGAACAATAAATCCATAAAGGAATGACAGGGTACATGGCTAGCCGGATGAGGGTAGTCAGTCCTAGGGATCATAGGGAGATCTTGGTGAAGGGTGTAGAAGCTCATGAAACATAGGAGCTACTTAGGCGGTGTTCATTCAGGATTGGGTGGCCACAGTTACCGGTCTCTGGTGGTCGCGGCTGTTTTCCAGCCTTGGTACGGGAAAAGCATCCCTCACGAGAATCCTTCACTGATTGCTGTGTCTAAAGAAAGATAAGCCACGGGGCTGTTTCTGAAGTTGTACTTCCTTGGGTGATTTTCCCTTAAAATACTCCAAACACCAATCCAGCATGTTTTGTTTTCACACTTTCATAACTGTGAACGAGACCCATAGGCACTACGCCGATCTCACCACAGAGGGGCTCGAAGCTGAGACAGCAGGTGGGCCTCATCTAGGGTCCCACAAGCAGCCAGTCACAGGGCCAGGAGCAGAGTCCACGTGGCCTGACCAAATACACCCCAGGCAGCTGAGCACAGCCGAGTACACCCTTGCACCTCACTGTGGTCCCCCGTGACCCAATGGCTGCCAATTTGCCTGTGTCACTTTGAGAATGACCTCCACCCTACACTTTATCAGGATGGAAGGAATCCTCACACCTACATCCTCACATCCTTACAGAAGCAGGGCACATTGCCTTTTCTCCAGCTTGTTTTTGGGCAAAACAATTGGAGAATTGGAGACTGCGTCACCTCATCAGCTCCTTCTGGATGCCTGCTGCTCAGTGTGGGCCCTGGACCAGTGGCACCACCCTCCTGGGAAGCAGGTGAGAAGTCTAGTTCGGAGTTCGGTTAGGTCTCCTAATAAAAAAGTGTTTTCTCTAAGTACTAAACATTGAAACTTGTTGTGGGTGAGAATCGCATGACGCGCTTGCATGCTTCCCTGACCCCTGCATATGCCTGAGCCTGGAGTTTGTGCAGGTCAGTGAGGCTCAGCGCGCCTTTCCTGAGGGAAATGCAGTTTCTCTGCTCTTTCCCAGTAGCACGCAGTCCTACCTGGCCACCAAAATCACTTGACAGGCTTTGAAACCCCCTGAAGCTGGAAAGGCCTTAGAGTGATTCCATCTTGGGGCAAAAGGAGAAGCCAGTGAGAGTCAGAATCTCCAGACTTCCATGGCCCTGGCTCTGAGTTCAGAGTAAGATGCCCACACAGCCGGTGATGTGCCAGGGTCTACAGTGGGGTCAAGCGTGGCCTTGGTGGTTGATCTGGCTCAGATGCTTTAAAGCTTAATTAAAAATGTCTGGGTCCCCCAGAAGCCACACTATACCCAAGTTTACCAGGAGGTTTAGTCGGGATGGGGTTGATGACCTTCACTGTGTATAAAATCAGAAGTGCTGATGAAAGGTAAAGCTCTAACAGGTCCATGCCCTCTGTCTGCTCATGGTCGTCATTAACCAGCTCTCCTGAGCACACACAAGACAAAACATCGGTCGCTCCCGTAAGTTTGAGCTGTGTTAGGGGGAGCACAGAGCATTATCGTGGACCTGCACATAGCGTGTTCTCTCTGCAGTCTGAATACAGGTACCTGTGAGATGCAAAAGAGCACCTATGCTGCATCTTGATGGGAGGTACAGAAATGCCACCCCAAGAGATGGCATGATGGTTTTGGAATACTTTAAGCCAAAGGAATCTGACAGACAGCAAGTGCAGGAGGGATTTTGACCTTCTCCTGCAACAGATCCAAAGGCCCTCATAGAAGAGGGGCCCTTCCTGTACCCAGAGGAAAGGAAAATTCCTGCCTCTACAGAGGGGACCCCGGAGGACTTCCAGTGGAGATACCTTGCTGGGTTTCCCCCAGAGTACCACATGTAGCTCACACCCTTGTCTTTTCACATTGTCCAACAATTTTATGCTCTTCACCAAACCTGGCATAAAAATATTCAGGTCTTATCAGGTGTTGTAGAACACACCTATAATCCCAGCATTTGAGAAGCTGAGGCAGGAGGATTGCTGTGAGCTTGATGCCAGTCTGGGCTACATAGTAAAACATGGGAAACATACATGTTTCAAAACTCTAAATACATAAATAAAAATTCAAAAATAAAAGCACATTCAGGTCTAGCCTTCTCTTGTGATCTTCCATATTTCAGCTCCTATGTCACGTAAAACTCTTTTTAAATAAACTTGCATGTGTCTCTCTTGTTAACCTGTCTTTGTCAGTGTACTCCTCAGATTGAGCTGGAACTACAAGCACTTGAAGAAAGTTTGTCCTCCCAACAGGTCCTCAAGTTATCCTCAGCCCTTCCCTCCTTCCTTTTGCAGGGTGGCTTTTGCAGGAAGCTGACTGAGATGGAGACTGGGGAGCAGCAGGGTTTTAGAGTTCTCTCGGGATCACATCAGGAGGGGAAGAGCCAGAGGTCAAACTGGGCAGGGAGAAGGCTGATCTGCAGGGCATCACTGGGAAGGCTCAGCCTTGTGGGCATTCATTGCTGCGAATGTCCTTCAGACTCATCACACTGGGGCTGAGGAGGACTTTCCATCTTCCCCAGGGGTGCCATGGCTTTGGCCAGGAGGCAGCTGGGGCAGAGGACTTCACTCTGTGGGGGCATCTTGGTAACTCCTCACTACCCTTTCATGTCTGCTCATGCTTGGGAAATGCAGACTTCTTTTATCATAGTCTTTGCAAGTCCTGGTTGGCTGGAGGTTATGTAGTCATTAGCTTTCACCACATTAATGTTTGCCTTGAGAAGTAGATCTCAGGGGAGAGCAAGGGGCAGGCAAGGGGTTGAGTCCCAAAGGTGATTCAGGATGGTCCTTTCCTGGGCCTCACAGGAGGCTCAGTACTGTGGGCTACTATGCATGATGTCTTTAGCTTTCTGTCAAGTCCTTCAAAGTGGCTATGTGATATCAGTAACCTGTGATAATCAGCCACCCAAAGGAAGCCAGACAGTGTGTTTTAGAACTGGCTGCAACAAGCCTTTCTGAGTAAGAACCAGCTTTTCTAATTAGAGAGGCGTCATGGTGTAATGGCTGGTGTCTTGACATACCTCCAATGCTTCATGTGCTCATAGGGGGGGTCATGGTCAGTGGTTGGAATGAGGGTGTGTGAGGCTGGGGTTAAGTTGTGGGACCTTCATATTTAGTATTTAAAAGAAGAGGCTTTAGTTTAGACCCAGCCCATGACAGGAGGATGGAAAGCTCAAGCTTAGACTGGGCCCCTTAAGGACTTAGCAAGAAGCTGTCAAAAAGTTAAAGTAAAAAGGCTGGGAGTGCAGGGCCTGGAGCAACACCTGGCATGGGGGAGATCAGAGTGTGATAGATGTGTGTGTGCTGGTCCAGCTGAGGTGCTCAGAGACCCTGATGGGAGCTTGTCAGAGGATAGTGTCTGAGGAGTTCTGCCCAGAAGGGGTGGCAGGGGACACAGATCTTGCTGTGTAGCCGGCCTCTAGGTCTGCATGTTTCTTCTGCCTGAGCCTCCAGAGTGCTGGACTACAGACACTGGCCCCCATGCCTACCTTCTGAGTAGGTTCTTAACTCTAAGAACTGGAGACTAAGAGGAAGAGTCATCAGACAGAGGCAGGAAGTCAGGAGATCAGGGCCAGGGCTCCAGCCTGAGCTGCTGGGGAAGGGGCTCACAGTGCTTCAGAAGGGCCCATTTGATTTCTGGGGTATATGGGGGGGGAGGTAGGCTGCCTGCTCATTATCTGAGTTCTCATTTATGAGATGCTCCTGGGAGGAGCCAAGAGTGCTGCCACTCCTGTCGTCCTGAGACTCAGGGAGGCTGAAGGGGAGGATCCGGAGCTCCAGGCTGTTTCCCTATTCCAGTGTGCAGAGGAAATCAATATAACTCCCAGCCTGTAGATGTGAGATGCGTCAAGTTCCCGTGCTCCAGCATCAAAGGCTAACTTCTAAGGAACAGTGAAGTTAAGAGAAGGAAAACTAACAGCAAGAAAGAACTCTGGAGAGACAGAAGGGGTCCCAAGGTTGGTTGCCAGCAAGCCCACTTCTCCAAGGCCATTTCAGGGAGTGAAACCGAGGGCTGGTCTGCAGTCCGGGAGCTGCAGAGAACAGCACCTGTGGCAGCAGTGGTGGACACTTGGTGGACGCTGCCCAGCACTTCCAGGCTGCTGGTCTTCTACACTGATGCAGGGCAGGGCAGGAGGAGCACAGCAATAGCCAAACCGACTGGAGGCCGGGGCATTGCGGAGGACCATTCTGAGTCACATCACCATCACTGTCACCGTGGGGGCCCCCGGGGTCCAGCGCTGGCTCCAGAGCTTCTGTGCAGCCTGGGCAGCGCGGACCATGACAGCCAAGCCCGAGGACAGAGACCTGGAAACTTGGACACAGCATGGACCAGCTCTTCCTGTATCTACAGCCAAAAGTCTCACAGAGAGCTTCTCTGCTGTTCCAGGTGCCCAGCAACACCACCCACGGAGCTGTGGAGTCCAGCCTGGCCACTGGAGCAAGTCGGAGGCTGGCCTGAGCCTCCCTGAGGGGTGCTTGTCCCCAAAACTGAAAAAGTGTTCAGGAGGGGGAGTGATGGTGAATGTAATTAAGATGTATATGCACCGAGTCCTCCCAATAAATGTAATCGTTGTGCCAAAAGTGTTGTGTGATGCTGGCATTAAGGGTGTAATTCCTAGATCAGTCCCCTGATGGGTTTAGCATTGTTCTCTGTGAGGATATTGGAACCACACAAAGGCAGGTAGCCTGGGGCAAGAGAACAGGACGGAAGAGGCAGGTGTGCTGCTGCTGCATTTCCTCTCTGTGCTCTGATGCTGCACTGCCTGCCTGCCCTCTGTCTGCCCGCACTGTTTCTCCTCTGCGATGCCTTCTGCCGTGCCACCTTGCCTTGGAGCCAGCCAACTACAGACTGAAACCTCCATGGACTGTGAGCTACAGTAAACCTGCTCTTTAAATGGGTCGGATATTTTGTCTCAACAATACAAAAAGTTGTTAGACTGAGGACTATCAGAAGAGAACTCTCAGTGGTGAAATTAGAGTTTCACAGTATATAGACTGGCTTAAACTTGGGAGAGATAGACCACAGCTTTTTAGGAACAAGCTGTGGAGAATTCAGGAAGACCTATAGATTCTTCCTTAAAAAAAAAAATCAACAAGTAAAAAAATCACTTCATTCTCTCATGAATGAACATTTTCATGTCAAGGCAAGTTTGCAACACGATAGGTCATAAAATAGTTGTATGTATTTCCTTCCTATATGTGGTAGAGAATTTTCTGTAAAACTCAGAAACAGCACCAGGGATTTGACTTTGTGGTTTCCAGGCCTGCTTTGCAAGCCCAAGGTCTAGAGTTCCGCTCCCCAGGACCAAATAAATAAATAAATAAACTCAGAAATAAGATCAGATAGAGTGGCCGATGTTCAGTTCCTTGGCCTTCTTTAGTGGCTCCTAAACGTCTTCCCCCAAACTAGACTGTCTTGGTTGGTGTGCCGCTGGGCACTGTGCCAGCTGGCACATGTCCATATCTTAGTCACCATTCCTTGTCACTGAGACATGCTACTACCTCACTTCAACAAGTTTAAGGAAGAGAGGTTTACTTGGCTCCAAGCCAGGAACAGCATGGTAGAAGGGTCTGTGTGGGAGAAACATCATGGCAGCCAAAAAACAGAGAAGGGAGGAGACAGGAAAGAAGAAGCACACTTCCAGGTCTTGCCCCCAGTTGACCTCTTCCAGCCAAGTTGACCTCCAATGGTCAACTCCACTGTTGAGTGTAACACACCCATGACCTTTCAAAAGCCTGTTTCTGACAGCATGAGGATTTGGGGGGATATTCTGGGCCCCACTTTGACTTAATCCTAGGAGGCAAATGCAGCTGTTTCTATCCATCCTACTATTGAGCAAACCTCAAGTTCCTCGCTGCTGACCTGGGGGCACCAGAACCCAGGCCTGTCCGTGCCCCAACCCTGAGTTCACCTTTGGTCCATGCTGCCTGGGCCCGGTGATTCCTGGAACGTACTCTGTGTCTCACAAATCCATGGACCAAAAGAGTAGAGGGAAGGAGCCGCTTGGCATGTTTGTGAGGCTCTTCTCTAAGAGGCTTAGGCTGTTCCATGTGTCATGAGCACCTCTGATTTTACCAGCAAAAGCTCATTTCTGACACTCATCGGGCTGGCCAAAGGGTGATATGTTCTTCCTACAAATAAGTAAAAATAAAACAAAACCAACTTCTAGCTCTGTGGATGCTTGGACCTGCATCTGGCCGCAGAGCTGGCGTCGGCCAACCAGGAGACTCTGATATTAGCTGGTCACCGTTTTCCCAGGTGGAAATCCTTCCTCCAGCACTCTTAGTTTGTGATAGGTGCTGTGTTTCCAGAAGTATAAAGTAAGACGCCATAGAAATACTGGTAAGAACGATTAACATAGGCTAATATGCCATGGAGTAGCTGTGCCAGCCTAGATAGAAGCGCCCAGAGGCGTCCGCAGAGCTGGACTGTGGGCTGGGCGAAGAGCAAGGCCAGCCTCTCAGGACACACCTGCCACGCTGCCTGAGCTCTCCCGGGGCTCAGGCTGGAAGTGCCCGTGCTCTCAGAGTGGGAACTGGTGGTTACATGCTCGACTTCTCACCTCCCTCCGCTGTTCCCTGGGACCACCTTCCCAGGAACTACTTGTGCTCAACTTTCTTTCTGCATCTGCTTCCAGGGGACCCTAGTTAGTAGGGTAAAGTCCTTCCCTGCTGGTGACCAGCTGTAAGTGGTTGGCCCCCTCACTCTGTAGGAACCTCAGCCTTCTCTGCTGGCATCGTGAGACCTTACATCAGAACTAACTTCATAAGACAGTTGCGAAGATTCTAGAAATAAAAGATGTGACCCAAACACATGGTGAATATTTAATTCTTAAAAAAAATTATTACTGTAAAAAACACACTGCCAGGAACCTCCCCTCCGGAAACTTCTCCTGGCTTCCAGCACCTCGCATTGTTCTTGGCAATGTGTCTTCTGTCATGATAAGTATTTTAAAAATTTAAATGTTCACTATATCTTTTGAACACCCCCCCTGTAATCTGTGGTAGTGTAGACTGGCATCACTCAATAAGTGCAGTTGTTGATCACCAAGTCCAGATGCTCACTGACAGCTAAGAGCTCTCAAACCTCACCCAGCCTCTGGCAGAATCTCTCCGGTTGTCTCAGGGACTCCAATTCATTTATCCACTTAATGCGTCTTTAGTAAATATTGACTTACCGCACGATATGTCAAAGACACATTGCTGCAGTAGATTTAAAAAATAAGATGAGGTCACCGTCTCCAGGGAGATAGGACATATTCACACACAGCGAGGGCCTAAGGCAGATTGTGATAAGTGCGGGGCGCCTTCAGGAAAGGGTGGAAATAATTGTGTCTGGTGTAAGGAGGAAGTGGTATTTGAGTTGGGCTCTGAAGCGGTGTGTGGAATCTCAGTGGAGGTGGAGGGGAGAGGACATTACAAGGAGGGACAAAGTGATAAAAGGAGCGAGGAGCCAGGCACCCTGGAGGGTGGATCCGTGTCCTAGTGAGGGAGCCAGGGACTGATGATGACCCTCCATCTCTCCACGCTGAGGGGACAGCAAGTCCTCCACCTTCCCCACAATCGTGCTGATGGGCACTCTGACAGGGACGCCAGACTGGCACCGTGATTGGCTAGGGAGCCGCCCAGGGGGTTGCCAGACCATACTTGGTGTGTCTGGGGGTCACAGAGGTGTGGCCTCGGGCTCTGTAACTGCCCCTGGCCCCTTCCTCTCTGGCACTGCCCTCTTCAGGCCTTCCTCACCGCCATGCCCCTTGGCTGTGGCTATGCCACTCTGTGTTGGAGCCCAAGGACAATGTACAAAAACCTCTATAAACTGTGAGTAAAATTAACCCTCTCTCCCTTTTTGTTGTGGGTGTCAGGTAGCCAATACAATGATTATACCTAACCTTACACAGAGAGCACTTTCGATTTGCTAGAGGCTATGGGAGGTGTGCTATGCTTGTAATCCATTCAGTCTTTAGTAACAGGTTTCCGGTAACTTCACCTGCACTTTCCTCATAAGGAAACTCAAGCTGGAAGGGCTAAGTGTCTCACCCAGACCAGGCAGATGCTCAGTGTCAGGCTGCTGGCAGCTGGGAGGCTGAGTCCCTGTCTCTACTGCCTTTTGTGAGTGCTACCTGGCAGGACCTTCAGGGAATGTTTCACTGTGATGTTGACCTGACCCAGGGGACAACAAACCTGTGAGCCCTGGACAGGAGTCTCCAAAGGACCGTAACTCTGGAAGTTACTGTTACTATGACGACAGTTCCCTGGCCTGGCTGTGCGCCTGGCTTCCCAGCTTCGCCCCTGCACCAGAATGCCCTTCCAGCAGGGCCTGCTGGGGCAGCATCAGGGCCAGTGAGCCCCAGGTAAGAGGAGTCCAGTCTGAGCCAAGCTTGTCCCCACATAAACCCTAGAGTGCCACAAATAGGTGGTGACATGGCTGGTTTGATCCAAATCAAAACAAGGCAGGATTTTCCTGTTTGGTTTTTTCCTCCAAGGGGAGCAGGAAGGAATGTGCAGCAGCTGCTAATTGGATGGCAAAGTGGCCGTTTTATTATTTTCCTCTCCATGCTGAGCAGAGCTGGAGAAGCTCTCTGGGGCTTGGAGCAGCACAACGGGGAGTCTCAGGGCTCTCAAGAAAGAGCTGGCAGTGGGGATCAGTACTGCCAGCTGACATGTTTTATTTGGTCTGCCTGGTGTTGAAAAAGATGTTCCAAAATAGATGTTGACATTTTCAAAGGGGAAGATAACACATGCAATTTTACATTTCTAGCTGGTGTCAAAAATTGGGGTGATCCAGGCCCACATCCTCCCCTGGGAGCTGAGCAGGAGCCGTGTCCCTCCCAGGGGAGGTGGGAGTCCCCACCTACCAGCCTTGGTCACCCTCCCCCTTTCTGGCCCCAAGCAGGGGAGTTGCTGCCCTTGGTCCCAGTTCCACCCCACACAGAGGGCAGGATCCAGCTAGTGGATGGGGGCAGAGGAGCCGGCCAGGGGCTCAGCAAGTCAGTTTAATGGCAGATTAAGTTGCCCATTAGGAAGCCATTAGGACGCAGCATGATGCATCACTGGGTAGCGAGAGGCTCAAGTCAGAGACAGGTTCCTGGAGCGCACGGTCCAATTTAATTCTTCTCCTTCTTTTAAACGCCAGGCAGATGAGAGTGGGGACTATAAATCACACTCTATGCGGTGGCTCATCATAAAGGATATGGAGGGAAATTAGAGGAGGCAAGAGAAGGAGAGGCGGTGATGGGCGAGGCAGGGGCTGTTACACAGTGATTGAAGACGTGCTTAGGAAGCCTCCGGGAATCCAGCGTGGGAGCCCAGCTCCAGGCCGCCGCTCTGCCTTGCAGAAGCCTGGGTAAGAAGGAGAACTTCCGGGACGTGGCTCCTGGCATCATGTAGGACTGTAGAATTTGAAGTCAGAATGTCTCTAAATCTCAGTTCTGTCAGTTTTTGGTGTTGTGACTCTGGGTAAGTCACTTGAATCACATTTTTCTCTGCTGTAAAATGAGGCAATCATTCCAAATGCAAAGAAGTCATGGCGAGCTTCACCAAGTGACTCTTTTCCTGTGTAACTCTATAAAAGATACAAACAAGGGATTTAGCTCAGTGTTTCCAGCATCTGCCTTGCAAGCAGAACCTTGCAAGGTTCAAGGGTTCAAGGTTCCAGGGTTCAATGCCTGGAAACCCCATACAACAATGCCAGGCGTGGTGACTCATGCCCACCAACAATCAGTACCACATACCACAGTGCCAGGTGTGGGGACTTATGTCTGTAATCCCAGCATTCAGGAGGCAGAGGCAGGGGGATTGCTGTGAGTTCAAGGCTCACCTGGGCTATATAGTGAGCTCAGGGCCAGGCTGAACTAGAAAGTGAGACCCTGTCTAAAAAAAAAAAAAGGTACAAAGGAGACAGCCCCACATATGTTAGATGTCACTTTCTCCTAGCTCAGTGGCAGCTGAGAGCTGGTATGAAGCAGAACCTGCTCTGCCTGAGTAAAGGCAAAAAGATGCCCCCTAGCTGTGGGCAGCATCCTCTGAGTGTCCAAGAAGTGGTGAAGGACCGAGGTCCACATAAGTGCATCCTGCTTGGGATAGGGGTAGAGCAGACAGCCCTATGTGCGCTGAACAGGTCTCTCTGTGGCCTCTAGAAGCTGCTTTGAGCTGTACTTGTGAGGTGAATGTGCTGGTCTCCACTCCTACCCCTGCCCTCACAGTGTACCCAGTACCCCAGGAAGCTGCCTCTACAGGGCCTCAAATTTGCCTTCATCTGTCCCCAAAGACAGCCTCACCTGTACACCTCTTGAGGAGGTTGTGGCAAAAGTGCCAAGTCCTGTACTGTCCCATTTTTCCAGAAGGACAGCAGTCAGCTTCTCCAGGCTCTGCCTCAATGGCAGAGCAGTTGTGTCACCTGAGAACTCACCTTAAGATGTAGCAGATGGTCTCGAGGCCTGGCCACTCAGCCCCATGAGGAACACAGCAGGAAGCTCCCTGGAGGGCTGCCCAAGGCTTTCTGCTTCTGCTTTGATCTTAGCTTCTCCCTCTGCCAAAAGATACCTCTTCTTCTCTCCCCAAAACTCTGGTTCTTAGAACTGTCTTATCCTTCACAGTCCATTTCAAGTCTGCCTGCAGAGGACCCAGCCCACGGCAGAGCTGGTCTCCAGCCTCCAGGTAGGTGACAGGAAGCGGGGACAGGGATAGTGTGATTGTCCAATGAACTGAGTCCTCTAAGTGGGAGCTCCTGCCAGGTCTTCTGAGGTACAAGGTGGCCCTGGGCACTGTTCCTCCGAGGCCCTGGTACCAGCGTTGCACTGAGACCCTAACTACTCTGTATTTCTGGGCAGGACAGAACTGGGTGTCCTGGAGGTAGGACATCTTGTCCGGAGTCAGCTCCCAGGGAACTTCCTGCACCTGTGCCTGACCTCGGGGTCACGCAGGGTGTGGGATGCTCCAAAGTGCCCACCACATATCAGATGCTTCAGCCACATGGAAGCAGCAGCCAGTGTGGGCAGTGGGAGAAGTGGGAGGAGGAGAGATTTCATCCTGGCGCCCTCTCTGCCTTAGTCTGTGGCTCCCCTGTCTTGTCCCTTTGGCCGGGGACTGAGGGCTTCCCAAGGCACCTGGTTCTTTGGCACACACCTCAGCCGGGCACTTCGGTCTATGCCTGGCATGTCTCTGCTCTGGAGACCCGGAGGAAGGACCCTGTCTTCTACTGCTCACCCTCTGCTCACTTTAAGCCTATTCGTGCAGATAAATCTACCCCTTCCTTCTTCACAGTTTTGCCTTTTGATTTTGAGGAAGGATAAATTTTTTTCTATACAGCTATTAAGTGTTTTTCCTTTCACAGACCTCAGAAGCATCGCCTTTCTTGACTATTGAATTCTCAGAAATGGGCTTCAAGCACCTGTTTCAAGAGTTAAAATCTGAACAGCAGCTCTTTTTTGCCGTCTGCATTCCTGCCACACAATCTTAATCCTCTCCAGTGTGATGGATTCCCCGGCTGGGGAGAAGAGAGACCATTGAAAGGAAATGTGAAAAAGCAAAAAGGAGCATTTTGCTTCAAGAGATTTTTCTCCTGGCACAGCAATTGCCAACAGGTGGGCAGTATTGATAGTGACGGATTGTTCTGTGGGTCTCTCCTGTGCGTACCAAGAACTGAGACTTGCCAGCAGACCCCACGGGGCATCCACCTAGTGCATACTACTGGGGTGTCTGCAACGTGCCATGCCAACAAGGTGGGTGCTGAGAACAAAACATCTCCTTCTCCTGCCACAGTTTAGGGTCGATGTTGGTGTTATCAGTTGAGCTGCTGATGACACAGAATGTGAAGCTGCAGTTTGCCTTTTCCCCACCGCTCATTCTGCCTATGATGCTGTTCCCCAAGGCTTTGTGTAACTTCCTCTGCAGCTTCTTACAGAGGGCACGACGGCTTCCCAGCCCACCCATCTGGCAACATTCTTACTCTCCTTATTTCTGTCATCTGTCTCAGTGATTTTTTTTTTTGTGTGATGTGAAGAATTCTTAGGGCAAAGGTTCATGCATAGCATATAGTAGGTGCCCAGTGCCTCTTCAATAAATGAATAGTTAATACCAAAGGCTGATAGGACTGAGAAGGATGAAAGACTTTCAGGGGAAGGGGCATTTGGATGGATATAAAGGAGCTGCAAGGATAATAACTAGGACCAGAGGAGAAGGAAATGATTTCATGCACTTGTGTGTGCAAAGGCCCTGAGGTGAACTGGAGCAGGGTGCTCTTAGGAGGGGTTCAGGGAGATTCAAACAGAAGATGAGATGGAGACATGGTGAGAAAATAAGAGGAATAGCTGAGACTGAGTACTGCCCATGAGACTGAGTAACACATTCCCATGAGTAGTGGGAACTAGTCCAGTGTGGACACAATTCAGGGAGAAAAGTATATACTTATGTCACTGATGAGAAAATCAAGGCACATAAGACAAACCTAATGAGCAACTGGATTAGAATTCAAGCCCAAGTGCTCTGACCCCAGACCTAGGTCTTAACCACTATGGCCTTCAGTCTCCAGGAGGAGGAGCAGGAGGCTATCACATGCAGTGAGTGTCCTATAGTGACAAAGTCCTGGTCCTGGCCAGTATGAAGCAGGCACAGGGAGGCCACAGAGATCCTGGTGATTCTTACAGATGTCCCTGCTCTGTACCCGAGCCCTCTCCCCATCTCCAGAGTCACCCTCACCTGACTGGCTGACTGTCAAAGCCTAATTCCCATATCTTAGTCCAGGAGGCAGAATCAGTCTAAACATCCTAAAGCCAATAACCTAACTTCAGAGATTACTGTAAGGCCAGTGAGTCTGATTTTTTGGAGGATGGGTTATTTTAAAAGGTCTTAACTAGGTCATTTGAGGTACCATGTGAGTGCCCAAGACTGTGGGATAAGGGTACCTGGGACAGTTTAAAATCTCAGCCAGCTGTACTCTACCATCCAATAAGATTCAGGCATAATGCTCCCTGAGGAGCCCAGTGTACAGCCAAGCCTGGGAACTCCTAGCACTTTGCTACAAGAAGGGCTGACCAGGGGTCAGCATATCAGCATCCTTGAGGAGCCAGGTAGAGGTACAGAACCTTGGGCTCCACGCCCTGAGCCAGAATCTGCATTTCAGAGCTGGTCCCTGTCTGCATGTAAGGATGGAAAGCAGCACTGGGGATCCACACTGAGATCTTAGTCACAGCACTCTGGGAGACTGAGGCAGGAGCAAGTTCAAGCTCAGCCTGGGCAACTTGGCAGTTTGGGAAGACACTCAAAATAAAAAACAACACATGGGCTGAAGATATAGCTCAATGCAAAGGGCCTGAATTCAGTTCCTAGTAGTTTAATAAACAAAGAATTAATTAATTAATACATTTTAGCTCCTCAGTGGCTCTTCAAATGCCCAGCTTGTGGTCACCAGATTAACACAGACAGGACTCTGTGATCACTGCAGAGTTCTGTTGAATAACACTGGCCTAGCCCTTTTTTCTTTTGGGGGCTGCCAGCATTCAGGCAGACAGGTAGTGCCACCTTTTCGGATGGGATGAAATTGAGGTATGTTTGAGTGCACAGCAGATATATCCAGATTACTGATTTACTGTAATTCATTTTAAATGAGGAGCACAATCCCATCTTCCCAAGTCCTTCCATAAGTACAGTGTGTGTGTGTGTGTGTGTGTGTGTGTGTATAAGGGCACATGAATAGGAAAACAAGAGGCAGAGAGAATGTGAGACACAGGCCAATTTCAAGAGCTGGAGCAGAGTGCTAGCCGCGGGCGCTGACGCTGGCTGGCCTCCCCGCCCAGGTCCTCCCAGCCGCGAGGCTGCGATCCACTCCACACTCATCACAATCAGGGAAGTGCTCTCGAGCCAGATGGGACCGATTGTCGCTCCAGGTGCAAATATGAAAAGCAGGCATTTTGTCAGCAAAATAAATAATAGCGAGGCTGGAGTGGGACGTGGCTGGGGTGAAACAGAGAAGACTGGTTCTTTTCCATCTGTGGGTGGGGTTGAGGAGAAGGAACTCAGGGTTCACAAAACCTTTCCCGTTTGGAGGAAGAGCCAGCGAGGTCTCCTCTGCATGAGCTTCTGCCATGCAGGCTCCACATGCAGCTAGAGCCAAGCAAAATGACAACAAAGCCAATACACAGTGCAAAGGGATGTCTGCCTGGGAGAAAATGCTCTCCAGTAAGCCGCTTCTGGCGGGAGGAGGGGCCCTCACCAGGCAGGGACAATTGGCTGAATGCTTCTGTGCTCTGGAAGGCTCCCCCCAAAGTGCTACAGATCAGGAGTGGGTGAACAGGATGAGATACCAGTAGGAGAGAGGCCTCCACAAAAGGACCTTCGCCCCAACAGCGTGTGTCCTTGGGGGCTGTTTGAATCTCCACGGACTTTGAGCTCTCAAGGCTCAGCCCACATCTGTCAACAGCAGTGCTCTGCATCAGGACATTTTGTGGGGGCCTGGAGCAGCTGGTTCTCATCATCATGCCCTTCAGAGGAGATGAAGCCAGAGTGGCAGGTAAGTGACTCTTCTGGGGTCACATACCTGCTACAGGCTGAGCCCCCCTAATCCAAATAAAGCAAAAGGTGCAAAATCCAAAGTTTTGAGTACTGATGTGATGCCATGAGGGGACAATTCCCCCCTTGACTTCGTGTGATAACTAAGCAATCAAAACTCAGGTGCATTAAAAATAGTGGATAAAATTATCTCTGGGCTATGTGTATAAACTTTGGTGTCACTCCTAAGATACAATATTCAAGAATCTGAAAACACTGGAAATCTGGAACACTTCTACTCCTAAGTAAAGTGGTCTCCAGCCTGCAGTAAGTTGAAGAGGTGGAACAACTACCACTTATTTCTAACTATTGTGGAGAATCCTACTGGGTGCCCAGCACTGGAGATGTGTATGTGTCGTCTCCATGTCCATGGAGCTCAGAATCTAAACGGACAGAGGGATGTAGTAAACTCACAAGTGACCACAAGTTACAATAACTGCTGTGAACAGCAAAGATATGACCAAGTAAGGGACTCGGATGGAAGAACTGAGAAGGGGCTGGTGCTACATTGATCTGCAAAGAGTTCTCGGAAGAGGGGGCTTCATGCTGGGACCTGAAGGGTGGAAAGTAACCGTCTGGGCCAGTGGGGAGGGGAGCCGTAAGCAGAGGTCATGAGCCGGGGGAAGCCTCTCCTTCTCTCCATCTTCCTCCTCATGCCCTCTAGGGATAGTCAGTTCTGTCAACCCCATTCTAAGATGGCATCCTGGAGCAGTGGAGAGACAGGTGTGAGAAGAGAGGGGGCAGGGCTTCAAAGATAGGCTCTCACCCGCTGCTGTCAGCAAGACTTGGAACTGGGCTCGGCAGAGTGGGGGCCAGAGGCTCCAGTGTGGCTGCAGCTGTGGAGAGGAATAAAGAGGCTGCCTTGGCACAGTTGGGGATTTTTTCCTACTCAGTCTTAGTGTGTGGGGTTTCTTATTTTTTATTCTAGTGCTACTGGGGGTTGAACCCAAGGCTTTCACCCTGACGGAGCTATATCTACAACCCTCTTTAATTTGTATTTTGGGACTGGGCCTTGCTAAATTGCTGTATTGTATGGGCCAGGCTTGATCATGTGACACCCCCCCCCCCGCAGCCTCTTAGAGTGCTGGGGTTTCAGGCAGACATGGATCATTATGCTCGCCTTCTGTATTGTTTTTGACACCCTATTGCTCAGACACTGATCACACAGACCGGAGGTGATTTAGGTTCTTCTTAAATACAGTAAATCGAGGCTTGACTCCTCACTGAGAGCAATGCAGAGTCCCTGCTAGGGGCTGGAGTGCCACACAAGGTCCAGCTGTGCCCCTAACAATGGCAAATCACATTCCTCACTCTGCACCCACACCAATTTGTCTAGCATGGCGTCCTCCTCTGTGACCGCTGTGTTTGGGGCCCTGACAGTGGGAGGAAGGAGTATGTGTCAGGTTGGCCCTCGCACGGGGGGAGGAGCAGAGCGGTGCTGCTGATTACAAGCACACCCTACCGGCCAGGCACCATGATCCTCTGGTCAGTGTTCATTTAATCTGCGTAGTGACCACACAGGACCCACACCTGCAGTTTACACCTCCGATTCACAAAGGCCCAGGTTCTCCGTAATTGGCACAAGCGGACATGAACCCAGGCACCTTCTCCCCGGAGAGCCCCTCCTCTTCAGTGTTGGGAGGTGGCTGATGGACTTCTTATGTTTGCAGCTGTCCACACATCTGATCCCCACCTCACACAGCCTCGCCCACAGCTCGCTCCATGCACCTGTCCCGGCCAGAGCTTGTTCTAAGGGCACCCCGCCTTGTGCTAAACATCTCATAATTCCCAACAGCTCTTTCAAGCAGGTATTATTATGCTTTGCATTTTACAGATGAGAAAACTGAGCTTCACACTATGCCCCACTGGGCCAGTGGCTCCCAGTTAAGTAATGAGTGCTGCTGAAGTCCACATCTCAGCGTCCGGCCCTGAGCCTGAGCTCAGAAGGGCTGCTGACAAAGGCTTGGCACGTCTAAAAGTTTCCCTGTTAAAATGACCTTCAGCCACTTCGGAAGAGTGTGGCCTTTTTCCAGTCTTCAAAGCCTGCCAGTGATGCAGAGACCAGTTTTCCTGACTGTCTCTAGGGCCCCAGCTTTCACCCTGGGTGGCAATTACCTAGTGATTAAAGATCCAATTAAATCCACCCAGGCTGGATGGTGCCTCAACGCAGGGCCCTCCCAGTGGCATCTTCCTTCTCTCCCTGTGTTGTGTCTATCCTTGTGTCCTCTCACCTGCTCCCAGGTGCTCACACACACACACACACACACCGTATCTGGACGAGCCCCAAGCCCACATCGTGAGCCCAGACTTGGCTCCAGATTTCCATTGACTTTGTTCCTTCTGCTGCCAGGACCAAGCACCTGGATTTTCCCACCTGGAGCCGCCCTGGTCCCCTGGGCTTTGTTTTCCCATCTTCCAGCTGTCGTCTTGCCTGCCCTGCAGCAGCCGAAGGCTCACACCTGCGCCCTTCTCTGCCAGCTTTCCCTTGGGCGCCGGGAGCTGCCTCACATAGAGATGGCTGCCAAGTCCCCTCCAGCACCTGATGCTAATTCTTGAGACCAGTGGCACCTCCCTGACCTGCTGTGACCTCTGGTCCACACACCCCCCTCCCCCCGAGGGCTTTCTCAGGGTTCCTTCGTGCCTTCGTGCTCCCTGGTCACACTCATCGAGACTCCTCCCTTCCACTGGGTGAACAGCTCACCTACTCTTCTTTGAAGGCTGCTAGCGCCACTCCTGTGTGCCGGAGACATCCCCAGACCGAGCTTGCTTTTGCTTCTGTGTTATCACAGGTCTACAGTCTCGCTCTCATCATAGTTTGTGTACTGACAGGTCAAGAATGACTTCAGTCCCTGTAGCTGCTGCCAAGCATGCGGCTGACCACATCCACCCAGCAAAAGCTTTCCAGGTCTTAACCCTCCATACCTGTGAACTGGACCTTATTTGGAAACAAGGCCTCTGCTGATGTTAAAATGAGATCATTCGAACACGCCCTAGTCCCAGAGAAGAAGAGACCTAAGAAGCCACGGCGAGGCAGAGTGGAGTGACACAGGTAGAAGCCAAGGGACACTGAGGATTGCTGGCAATGTCAGAGCCAGGATGTTCTTCCAAGAGCCTTCTGGGAAAGCAGGTCCTGCTGATACCTTGATTTCAGATCTCTGCCCTAGAGCAATAAAAGAATAAATTCCTGTTATCTGAAGCTACCCAGTCTAGGGTGCTTTGTCATGGCAGCCCTACGTCCCTGATGAATTACGTGTCTCACACAGTGCCTGACAGGGTGAAGAATGGCAAAAGTTGTCCAAGTCACACGATGCTGGTTTATTTCTCTCAGGAGTGTGTTTTGCATTTGCTTTTTTCTTTTTAACTATTGAATGTTTGTTGCAATGTACCTTGCACGATGTTAGCAGGATCTCAGGTGTGGTAGCTCATTATCCCATACCCTCCGACCACTTGCATGGGTGCCCTCGCCTTGGCATTCCATCATGGAGGAGAGGGGGGCTCACACCGATGTTAGTCACCCCGTTCTGCCAAGCCCATGCCTCCGAGGCTCAGGGCTCAAAACAGCAGCCATCGTTTAGAATCTCCCACAGTCAACATGCAGGGCCTGGCTGGGCGGCTCCAATACCAGAAGTCTCCAGAAGCCCCCATGACATTACCAGGGCTGTGATCATTGGAAGGCTCCCAGGCGAGAGACCCAAATGCCAGGTTCTGCCACCATGGTTGGCCCTAAGGCTGTTGGCAGGAGACCTTGGTCCTCCTCAGGGCTGCTCAGAGGCTCTCAGGGTGCCATGTGGCTCCTCCAGACATAGGATCGGGCAGAGGAGGAGGTGGCTGGACTGCATGATGCAGCTTGAAAGTCCACAACATCTGCTGTTGCTTTTCTGCCTTGCTGTGCTGTCTACTCAGGTCTTCTTGACTCCTTGTGGGAGGAGGGGTGCCAGGACACAGTGCCACACAGGGCCATCTTCATGAGTCAGGACCACCGAGTCTCCAGGGACAGAAGCATCCCAGGTAGGCAAAATCGTGTCCTTTGGAGAGGTGAAAAAGACCTTACTCTATATGTATAAAGCACAGATTTATGAGGTGTGATCAAAATACACAGTGAATGATTAAATTCAAAAGCTTATTATAGGGCCGGGGGTTTACCTCAATGGTTCTGGCATACAAAGTCCCAATTTTGATCCCCAATTCCAAAATAAGGAAAAAGTTTATTACAGTAAAAGACAAATTTTCATTAAACTCCGTCAAAATACTCTTTCATGCATACACACACACACACACACACACACACACACACACTGAATGCATGTACCCCATCTTTCTGCCACTTTCTGATACAGTTCTAGACATCTTCTTCCATTGCAATGTATGATCAAAAATACAGTTAATGCTGTTTCTGGGTGCCATGAAACAGAAAAATAGGCTTGTAAAACATTACAGTGTGAGGTGGGGATTCAGCTCAGTGGTTCCGGCATCTACCTGGCAAGCTCAAGGTCCCAAGTTTGCACAGCCCTCTATGTGGATGAAGTCCTATTGTCATAGGAAAGAGGGAACCTGATCTATAAAGAAAACAAAAGCTAAGAGTAGGTAGGGGGCTTGGAGAGAGAGAGATAGACAGACAGACACAGAGACAAAAAGACTGAGACAGAGAGATAGATACAGAGAGACAGGGACAGAAAGATAGGTTTACTAAAATGCCAAAGCTACCACACTGCAAACCTTCATTTGCATGAGTCAAAATTTTATCTCCTTTTTTCCTTAAATGTTGAGTTTGATTCTGGCACTTTAAACCCAGAGTCTGGAGAACCAGCCCATGTTTCTAGTGTAAGCTTCTAATTTCTGGAATCAAACTATGTCTGGGCAATTTCTAACTCCATCCCCCTGTGGCACATCAGCAACAGAAGGAGCCCTTCCAAGCCACCTGAAACTTTGGGAATGGTCCCTATAGGAAAATGTGAGTATCATGTTTGGAGAAACCAACAAGAAAGAGCAAGAGAAGGTGGAGAAGCTCTTCCACACTTCAAATCATGTGTGCAGGAGAGAAAGATAAAGTAGAAGGTAACATGGCAGAAAATCCTGGTGGTGGTTTTGGTGGATGAGACAAAGGTCTCATGACCTTGTTACCAGGTCATGAGAAACCTGTGGGTTAGGAACTTTCCCTACTAAGGGGCCCAGAACCTTCTGTATTTGCAGAGAGGACTCACACAGCTGAGCTGGGCTGGACTGATGTGGTAAATTCACACTGTCTAGAGTGAATGCATCTTCATGCCTTTGGCAATAAGAGTAGGAGGAGTGAGAGGCTGGCTCTTCTGTGCATTACTCTCTCCTCTTTCTGGGGCAGGATACCCAACGTTTGTAGTTTCAAGGAGGAAAGGTTTATTGCACTCAGTTTTCAGAGGTTTCGGTCCATGGTTGGCTGGCTCCAGGGCAGAATGGAATGGGGGAAAGGCCTGGTAGAGGACAGTTGCTGCCTTTGATAGCACATTTAGTTCCAAACTCACTAATGGGTTGTTTACCTACTGATGAATATAGTGCCCCCATGATCCAACTGCTTTCCAAACCCATGAGGCTTTGGGGGGACATTTTAGACCTAAATCACAGTATCAGCCCACCTTCTTCCCTCAGCACTGGAGACAGCTGCTCAGTCCCAGTCCCTTCCAGAGCAGACGAGTATCACGCCTTGCTTGTGTGCATTACAAGGGATTTTCCACATATGCTTTTAACTATACACAGGTTTCACCTTCTGCACACTTAGTACCTAACTCTAAATGAGATGAAGCATTACTATCACAAACCTCATTGCAGGCTGTTACCGAAGCATGCACTGGGCTGTGTGTGTGTGTGTGTGTGTGTGTGTGTGTGTGTGTGTGTTGCTCAAATGTATGTTTGTTATTTGGGGCTTGGAATTAATAAGCCATTTAGTTACTTGGCTTTGCAGTATTTGAAGTCAGAATAGGGTGCTCTCTCCTCTGTGCTGATGTTAATGATAAGTACATTGAGATGCCTTGTGATAGCTGTGTGGGAAAAATTCCTCCTGGCCCAATTTACCAGGCAACTTTTCTCCCATTGAATAAACTCTCAGCTGTATGGCAGCAACTGGCATCAACAACATATGAAAAGCTGCACTTGGTGGTCGGTCTGTTTTGTGTGAGTTGGGCGCTTGCTGCTCTGCTTGCCTGGTGGCACATTTTAATTGGAATGAATTTTATTTGGTTTGTTTCCTGAAATATAATACAGTGACTGTGCCTGCTGCAGAAACTCCAGTCTGTGGGCACAGAGCAAACTGCCCTGGTGCTCCGGCATAGCAGCTGCGGGGGAGGAACTGCCGGGTGCAGGTGGGGCACAGCCTATTCAAATCCACTGTTGAGACAGCTTGTGTTGTGTTTCGGCAGTAACCACAAATCTGACATGCTACCTCCCCTCTGAGCCCCAAGCTGGTTCCCTTCTAGTATTTGTCTCCCAAGCTCTCTTGGAAGGTTTATTTCTTCCTATTTACAACTCCCAAAGAGTGCTGTTAGCTAAGCGGAAATCAGTTTCTGTTCATGTCTAGGGCCCAAGTGGGCCCATGCTTCTTATTCATCCTGTTTAGTTTTGGCTGAAGAATACTGAGCTGGTGACCAGATGAGGAGGGTCTTGTGACAGCAAAATCACTGGCCTTGATATCCGCACAGGGATTCCAGGTGTGATCAGCATTAGTCAGACCAAGCTGTCTCCCAGTGAAAGTACCCAGCCCCACTCATAGCTTTGCACTCGGAGTGTGTGCCCTTCCCTGGGGGAAAACCATGGGGTGGGGACCCCAGCTGGTTAGGAGCCTGGCCACACAGACTTAGCAAATGCTGTCTGATGTGTCCATACAACGGGGTTCCTTTTTTCTCTCTTTAGGATTGAGGATTGCACCCAGAGCCTTCATGCTGACCTACATCCCCAATCCTTTTTAATTGCTTTGTTTTGAGACAGGGTCTCACCGAATTACTTTGCTTGGGCAAGGTTCAAACTAGAAAATCTCCTGCCTCAGCCTCTCAGAGTGCTCAGTTACATTAGTGCCCCCCTCTGGCCAGTAGGATTCTTTCTAGAGGGCAGATAAAAATGAAGCAATGTAGTCCTTTGTACTGAAGGCCTCAGGGCCTGCTGGGGGTGTGGCCCTTCTGCCTCCGGACAGCAGAATTTGAATTTCTTCCCTTGTTTTCCTTGGTTGACTGTCTCACCCTAATTTTGCTGCTCAATTACACTATCCCCAGACCCCCAGGTGACTTGCCAAGAAGCTAAACGTCTTTGGAAAATCTATCATCTCTCTTACTTTTGTTCTTTGCCTCTTCTTCACCCCGCCCAGCACCTCTGAATTAGGGCCACCCAGCCCATATTATTTTACAAGCTGCTCAAGCCCAAACTAGAACTGAGTTTCTATTTTGGGCCAGTCATCAAAAACGTGCTCTGCAGAGATCTGAGTACCAGGCAGTGTGAACTCACGGTAGTCGACAGTGTGAACACTTTGGCTTTTGTGGCAGTTTCTTCCAGTGCAATGTCAGGAGTTGCCACCCACAACACATCCACACTCAGGTGGGCTTGTGTTCCAATAAAACGTAATTTCAAAAAGCAGCATAATTCAGCTTGAGGGCTAAGTTGTTTGAGTCTACATATGTAAGATACACAGGAGACGGGAAAAACAAAACACCAGGGCTGTCAGAGAACCAAATTTCTACAGACAAGAGAATGCACCTTTGAGAACAGAGCTGAGCACACAGAACAGTGTGGTGAGGGACTTTGAGCCCTACTGGAATTTGCTAGCCTGGGAAATTACTCAAAACCCCCCCTTTTCCCTTTCATTTTCCTCTTGGTTGGAAAGGCCATGTTGTAATGGTTATCTTTGTTTTGTTTTGTTTTTCTGAGACAGGGCCCTGAACTCACTATGTAGCCTTGGCCAGCTTTGAACTCACAGCAATCCTCCTGCCTCTGCCTCCCCACTGCTGGGATTACAGGCGTGAGCTACCATGTCCAGCATTGTGGTATGTAATTGGTTACTGGGGACTGACTGAATTTGAGACCTTGTGCTTGCCAAGCAGATACCGGAACCACTGAGCTAAATCCTTGGCCCTGTAATCATTATCTTAGTGGAAGTGGTTTTGCCTTGTATTCTGGAAACATATGACTTGTTGGCTAGGTTCATCCTTCCACAGACAGAGAAGAACTGTAATCCAAGCAAGACTCTACCCTGAGCCTGCTCCACACCTACACTGGGTGGTTTGGAAGTTGGTGGCACAGCCTTCTGACTTGATAAGACTGACATGACGTCAGATTTGAACTGATATTGTAATGGATTGAACATTCAGAGGAGAGAGGTCAATGCATGTAAAACAGACATAAAACTTGAATGAGAGGATGAATTAGTGCCAGCTAAATCACGCCTCCCCCTAAGACGCCCATGTTCTAAACCTTGACATCTATGACCATAATGATGAAAAGCGACTTTGAAGATGTGATGATGTAGAGGATAAGTACAAGGCAAAACCACTGAGTACCTAATGTAATCACAAGGGTCCTGCTAAGAGGGGAGCAGAGGAATCAGACAGAGAGGATTGGAGAGAGGAGTGGAAATCAAAGAGAAGAAAAGATGCTCCCTGTCTGTCTTTGAAGATGAAGAGACCACAGACCAAAGGATGCAGTGAACACTAGGAGTCAGGAAAAATAGGGACAGAGCTTTTCGCTAGAG
>PVIR01010107.1:0-51025 GCA_004026965.1 Petromus typicus
GATTATCAGGAAATAATGGTGCCTTGGGAGCCTGGCACATTTAGCTCAGTGATTCCAGTGTGTGCCTTGCAAGTGCAAGGTCCCTGGTTTGATCCCCGGTAACCACATACAATAATACCAGGAGCGGTGGTGACTCATGCCCACCAGCAATGAGTACTACACACCATAATGCTGGGCTTGGTGGTTCAGGCCTGTAATCCCAGCACTCTGGAGACAGAGGCAGGAGGATTGCTGTGAGCCCAAGGCTCACCTCGACTACATACAAGTTCAAGGCCAGCCTGAACTACAAAGTGAGACCCTGCCTCAAAAAAAAAAAAGAAAGAAAGAAAAGAAATAATGGTGCCTATTTCTGGGAAGTGGGAATAGAGATTATTGGATACAGAAGAAAGTTTTCTTTAATATTATATTTTTGCTATGAAAGTTGCTTTTATCAAAAGCACATATAACTGCATATTGAAGGCTGAAGCAGAAGGATCACAAATTTTAGGTCAACTTGGACTACTTGTTAAAGACTCTCTGGTATGAATGTTTCCTGGGTTTGGCCCTTCACAGTCAATCCAATCATCCACATTTTATTAATTGACGCTTTTGCAAAAGCCCCTGCCTTTCTATAAGGTGCTCTCCTGCACAGAACTGTAAACAGATCCTTTAGACCCTGCAGTTTCCAACTATCTCCAAGAATTAAAGTATTTATTCATGATTTTAAATATCTCTGTCCTGTTCTTAAAATTGCTCATGGAGCTCTTTAAATAAGGCAGACAAATTCCTCATTCGTCAAGGGCCTCACTCTCCCGTTCAACCTCTTGTTAGGCAAAATAAACACTCCACACAACCAAATCAAGGTTTTTCTTCCAAAACTGTCTTTAAGGTCCCTTGTCTCTTACAGCTTGTCGTCCAGTTTTAGCGTCGATGAGATCACAGGGTTCAACTGTCTTTTCATCTTTCCAGCGATCCATCCGCATTAGCGGGATCCTTCGACAAGCCTCCGCTTGCACTAATGTCTCCAATGTTTCTTTGATCTCTACAAGCAAGACCTATGATTTGTTTGGGTTCCGCCTCCCATCCGGGACACTTAAGTTTGTTTAGGGCCAGATCGCAGGGGCGGGACAGGTTCTCTAGTCCTGTACTGCGTACTAAGTGCTGCCTAAGCAGGCCGCTCAGGAAACGAGGCCTTTCGGACAGGACTGACCAGGACGCCTTTCTTGGTAACTCCCGGAGGAGAAAGTCCTGAAAAAGGGTTAAACAAGTGTATGTGCCCCGAGGCCGTGCAGGGAGATCACAAACTCCCCCCAGGGGCCAACAGGCACCCAGGGTAATAGGACGAGGCCTGATAAGCGGAGGGAGGCGGGCGAAGAGCAGGACCGGGCTGAATCCGGGGAAGGCTGGCGGGGAGGGGACTCGATAGGCTGCCTCGCAAGCCCCGGCCCAGGTGGCGGGGGTGACTGTTACAGCACTCGCCGAAGGGAGGAGTTCGGGAGCGTCCCCCACTCACCAGCAAGCCGCTGCTGCGGGAGGCACGAGTTGCCCCTCTCCCAGTCTGAGCCACGTCAGCTCGGGAACCCCAAACACGACACCTACCACCGCCGCCGCCGCGCCCCTCCTGGGACTCAACCACTCGCAATTGGGACGGAAGACGGGATTAGGGTATTGACCAATCGGGGCTATGTGTAGAGCGTTACCACAGAGACCAGGCACGCCTTGTTTGTAACTAACCCGTCTAACTGACAGGAACCAATCAACGCCGGAAAATCCTCCGCTTCCTCGAAGAGAAAGCCAATAGACTCTTAGGGGCGGGGTAAGGGCGGGATCAACCTGGAGCAAGTGCCCCGGAAGGAAATCTAGACGGCCGGAAATGCTGGGAAGGCGGGCGTTGGGGGAGTCAGGTGTTCCGTTTGTGAGCTGGATATTCCGGTTCCCTATAGTTCCTCCGGAAAGTTGGCCGGATTGGCCCAGGCTACAACTTGGATTTCTGTGGAAGGTTTGGCTTAATGGCACCCGCCACCTTTAGAATTGTTGAATGAGCTGTGAGAAGGGAGCGGGAATGTAGATCTTGCTTTTAGAGTCACGAGTGTTAGAGCCAAAAAAAAGTTGATCGTTTAGTATGACCTTTTCATTTCGCGATGAAAAATGAGAAGCAGTGAGGTGACTTTCCCACAGACGCCAATTTAGTGATATACTCAAGACTCGAAGCTGGTCTCTGTGTAAAAGAGGATCGGCGATGTCTCTTAAGACTTGACTCTGAGAATAATGAATAGGAGGAAAGCACCTCTTAAGAGGAAGCACTTGAGCTAGACCTGAAGCAAATGGTAAGATAAATTTGAGGTCCAGGCTCTAGAATGTGAGACCATGAAGAGCTCCAGCAAGAGATCGAAATCATGCGTGCTCTCCTCAAGGCCCTAAGGAAAGAAGAAAATAACATCCAGCTGCAAAGACTCATTTCAGGCACTTTCTTCACAATAGAAATAACATTAGTTTGAATTTATTACATTTTGTTGTGTATTAAACATTCATTTAGCCCCTATATGTGCATCTTTATCCAAGTGATCATAGAACCTTTTGAGGCTCAAATGATAGCTCAGTAAAGCTTTCTTGGCTACCCATCAAAAATCGTATTACCCTAAATGCACTATATCTCTTCATTGCTTTTGTTTTCCCCAAGCATGTTGCCCTCTAACACACTATGTATTTTGGCTTTATTTTCTTCCTCCTCATTAGAGTATTCTAAAAAAAAAATCAGGCATTTTTCTTTCTTCATCTGAGCTATACCTCCAAGTCCCAGAACATTCTATAGTATTCAATATTTGTTGAATCAAAAAAGTATATATGATTATCTTCACTTTACTTGTGATACAGTAAGGTGCTGAAAAGTAATTTGGATAGGGTGCAAAGGAGAGTGGGGCCAGGATTTGAAGTAGCTATCCAGTTCCAGGGCTGTAGCCCCTTTATATTCTCAAATCCCTCATTGTATCCACGGAGCAAGGCCAGACCGCTTCTGCCAGTTCAACCGCTTCTCTTCACTAGCACTGTTGTGAAAAATCCCAGAGGGGAACAGAGTATCAAACATCCTAGAGTGGAAGCCTGGAGAAAAAAGCGACCTTGTCCCCCATAGGCAGGCAAACTGGAAATCTAGCAGCGCTATGCTAGCATCTGAGCCACACTCCATGACTGAAGGATAGAGGAGGGGCTCGTGCTGGGCAAGAAGCAGCCAGAAGTGCAACAGATGACTGCTCTCTGTTCAAATCAGTACTCGGAAAGGAGTCAGGAGAGTGCTGTCCGGAGAAGAAGCAAGTACCTAGATCTCTGACCTGGGCTTTTGAACACGATGGCGCACGGATGGAGTGATCTTAAACCGGATTTTTCTTTCTTAGTTGACTTCTAGTTTTCTAGAAGTTCACAGTTCTAAACTTGACATCTTTCTAAAGTGCCAGAATACCAGGGACAAGGATAGGGTTGGGTTGATAGTGACAGAATCCAGGATCTAAAAAAAGAAAGCAGAGACAGGAAAGGGAAGCCATGGCAGATAGAAGAGTTTATAGTAAGACTTTTGAACTAGAGCCTAATTAAAAGGTATTTAGGAGAGAAATAGAATGAGCCATGGCTATTAGTAGGAAAAGGCCAAGAACACAGGACTAACAGCAAGGGAACACACGGGGGAAAAATGGACCTACAGTGTAACAATCAACTGTAATAGTCCCCTGAGAATAACACCTGAAATGCCATACACTTCCATAAGATTGCTGTTGGATGTGAGTCACCACACCAGGTATTGTTGTATGTTGTCACTAGGGATCGAACCTGAAAGGTAGATAGTTAGTTTGAACCTCGTGTTTGCAAGGCAGGTGCCAGAACCACTGAGCTAAATCCCTGGCTCATGAGTATCTTTTTTAATTTTAAAATTTTTATTAGTACATGTTTGAAGTAATACATGATAACATTTACTGTGGAAAATTACTATATAGAAGTACCATATCTTAATTTTTATCACCCCTTTCCTGTTCCTTTCTCCCTCCCTCCTCCATTTAATCTCCTTTCTTTTTGCAAAAGACCTAGCTCCCTGGTTCCTGTTATCTGTCTTTTATTTTCCTCTTTAATTTATCTGTATTTAGGCTTGTGGGTCTGACTTATTTCTCTTAACATTATGGTTGTAGTATGTATCCATTTTTTTTACAAATAATGAAATTACCCATCTATATGGAAGAATAGTACTCTATTATATGTAAATATAGTATTTTCTTTACCCATCATCTCTTGATTGACATACAGACCACTTCCAAAATTTATCCATTATGAACTATTGCAATGAACATGAAAATGCATGAACTATTGTAATGATGTCCTTAAGTCTTTGAGGAAGATACCTATGGAAGAAAACATGTAGGAGAGTTGAATAGAATTCCTAGTTTTAGTTTTGTGAGAACTCTCCATACTGATTTCCATAGTGCCTGTAATACTATACAATCTAACTGACGATATAGAAGAGTCCTTTTTCTCTGCAGCTTTGCCAGAATTTGATAATGTTTGATTTATTGATGATAGTTATTCATCCTGAGATGGAATCATTACTGTTTTAATTTGCTTTTCTCTAATGGCTAGCAATAGTGAATACTTTTTCACATATTTATTGGCCATATCTACTTCTTCAATGAAATGTATTCATTTCAGTCACCCATTTTTTTACTAGGTCTTTTATTGGGGAAGTCTAATTTTTTTGAATTCTTTATGTATTCTAAATATTAGTTGTCTAACAGACGGCAATGGTTTTTTCAAATTCTATCTTCACTCGGTTTCTCTGCTGTGTAAAAGCTTTTTAATTTGATATGATACCATTCATTGATCCTTCGTGTTATTTCTTGTACTAGTGCGATTCTGTCCAGAAGGTCTTTTAATATACCTATGACTTTAAGGGTTTTCCCTACCTTATCTTCTAGCAGGTTGTGTTTCTGTTTTAATATTTAGATCTTTGATTGACTTTTAACTTTTATTTTGTTAGCACTGGATGGAACCCAGAGGTGTTGTACTGGTGAGATACAACCCCAGCCCGTTTTAGTTGTTTTTCCTGGTACTAGCACTCAAACTCAGCACCATGTGCTTGCCAGGCAGGCATGGCATCACTGAGCTACACCTCCATCCCTGATTGACTTTTAGTTTAGTACATGGTGAAATTTATGGATCTAGATTTAATCTTTCTCATATGGATAGCTGTTTTTCCCTGTACCATTTCTTGCAGGGACTGCCTTTCCTCCAGAGTATGTTTTTGGCTTCTTTGTCCAAGACACAGATAGCGAAATGTACCTCAGGTTGTTTCTGCATCTGTTATTTTGTTCCACTGATCCACAGGATGTTTTTGTGCCAGGATAATTCTGTTTTTATCACTGTAGCTTTTAATATAACTTGAAGTTCAAAATCATAATCCCTCCCACTTTGCTCATGTGGGCTAGGTTTGGTTTTATTATTCTGGGTCTCTTCTGCCTTTGTATGAATTTTAGAATTTTTTTCTCTAGTTCTATGAGGAATGTTTTGGTATTTTTGTTGGGACTGTATTAAATCTGTGTATGAGTTGTGGAAGTAAGACCATTTTTGACAGTATTGTTCTGCCTGTCCCAGAACAAGGGATAGCTCTCCATTTCCTGATATCCTCTTCAGTCTCCTTTTTCAGATTACTTTAGTTTTTATTGTAGGAGTCACTCACTTCCTGTGTGTTGGATTAATTCCTTTAGCCAGCATCTAGGAGATTCTGAGAGAGAGAGAGAGAGAGAGAGAGAGCTCTTCTGCTCAGGGAAACCATCTCTCTTTCCCTTTTATCAAGTGCTTTTGGGTGCACACTTGATAGGGAGTACAGGACAGATCCCAGGGTTCAAAGGCTGATTTGGTCACCATTTGTAGATGACCACACTGAGGAGCAAAAGGCATTTGCAGGGGGTAGTAAGTGTTTGTGTATCAAGTGTAGTTATATTTCACTGTACCCTCACAGTGTGTAGATCTGTTCTTAGAAACTATGGTTCCCCAGGTTACTATGGAGATGTAGCTAAGCAGAAGGGTCAAGGAGCTGGATTTGGGATGCCTTGGCCTGAACAGTCCTCCAAGTAGCTTTTTGAATCTCCCTGGGAGACTGTCCTCTTCAGTCTCCTTTTTCAGAATATTGTAAATTGAAATTTTTATTGTAGGAGTCACTCACTTCCTGTGTGTTGGGAGACGGGGACACCTAGGCCTCATCTTCCTAATGCTTTTGGTTTTCTTCATAGGGTGCAGATGCCAGCCTGTCCTGCACCAGGTAAATCTGAGCAGACACTTGCTTAGTGCTAAAGGTGTGTGAAGGGGGCTGAGCATCATGGGCTTACTCTGAGAGGGCTCTTTATGGTTAAGTTAATCTTCTCCCTTGAATTCCTTGTCCCTTCCCATCTTCTCCCTTCAACCCCACTCAGGCTTTTGCCTATTGGAGGATTCAAATTGTTTGACATTTTGGTGCTAAACAAAGCAGGGAAAAAATGTTGAAGGTAGAGTTTTCCTGAAATAGGGAAAAAGGAATTTGTGTATATTAAGCTTTCACATTCTGTGGTTACTTCTCTCATGCTATTTCTTTCTTCTCATCTACTCAGTTTTGCTATTATCATCAGAACAGTGGCTCCAAGTTGATGTGCTTTTGTAAAAGTAGATGTAACCTGTACTTGCTGATTGCATTTGCATTGCATCTGACTTTTCTTATGAGGTTTTATCACCAGACACGTATAGTTGGTGATTTGATCTAGTGAGATGAGCATTTTCTCACATCTTATTTCCTCTTATTATACTGCCAGATAGTAGGATATCATCTGTGGAAATGCCAAAGGCTGCTATTGAGTTAAGTGTCCTAAACCACACCAAGTTAAGGCTGTATTAAAACTCAAGGGACACATATGGATGACTGGAGAAAGCTCACTAAAACTCAGGCCATTCTTATTGTCAACCCACATGTCTCTCTCCAGTCTTGTCCATGAGTGTGGACAGACTGTTGCCCAAAATTATGCCAGTTGCCTCAGTCTGAGACACCAACCTATGACAGGGCCGACTAGCACATGGTTCACGGATGGCAGCAATTTCACAGAGGGTGGCACTAAGAGGTCAGGTTATCATCAGCCCCACCCAGGTCAATGAAGCAAAAGGACTCCTCTCTGCAACATTCCCAAAAGCCAAAAATTATTATCCTCGTGAGGGCTTTCCAACTTTCCCAGGAAGAAACAATCAATAATATACTGATTCCGAAACACCTCTCTGTGCATGTGTCCCTCCAAGAAAAAGAGAGTTTCTAACTTGTCATTGGTTCCCCACACAACACGGGCCAGAGAGCCTCAACTTCCTCCAGCAGTAGTCTCCTAAGTGAAGTGACAGTCAACCTCTGCCAAGGATATCAGGCTACCCTGGGCTCTGTCTCCCAAGGTAATTCTAAGGCAAAGTCCACTGACAAGCAGGCTGTTTTCCAACTTGGTTTTGGCCTACCAAAATTTCTACTCCTCCCAGGTCTTGGAAGAGAGCCAATGTCCTCTCCAGAAATAGACCTTCAAGTGATTGATGATGCAGGTGGAGCATAAACGGGCCAAAGGTGGGTTCTCAGTTGCTACTACCAGGATGAGTGTGTCAGAAAGTCACAAAGTCCCTGTTTGATGGCTTCCACTTAAGCAGTACACCACCACTACTGTGGTACATAGTCTCTTTTTAGGGCATGAGATCCCAAATGTAACACAGATCTGCAAGCCATGCTCTGTCTATGCCCTCCATAACCCACAGACTCATCCTCCCCTGTTACTTGAACCAGTACAAAGGCATGGATCCATCCCTGGGAAGATTGCCTGCACAAGGGTGCAGGATCACCTGCACTGGATGGATAGATGTTGTCCCTAGCAGGTCTTCGGGGGTGGTGAAAGGCTTCCTTGAAGAAATAGTCCTGGTTTGCGGGCTGCCTAGGTCTGTCCAGAGCAACAACGGTCCTTCTCCTAAATCATATAGGGAGGGAGTCACGTCATCCTTCAAGACCAGACAGGCTCAGGAGCAGTTGTGGCCATGCAGCATCACTGGCGACTAGATATTGTAACCACCCAAACAGAGGAGTTGTTTCTCTCTAAAAGAAAATGTAGTTCTTACATCAACCAGTCTAGAATAGTAAGAGATGCAGCAAAGAAGTTGGCTGACCATGCTTCTAAGATCCACTGAAAACTATTTGAGTTGTGGATATCTTGGGCCGATATCTGGAATTTGGGAACCTTGTTGCTGTCCTGTCCATAGCCATGCCAAATTATTTTAGAGTTTCTCTTAAATGTGCTTAGGGGTGTGGAAAATTTGATTTTCTGTGTTCCTGCCTCACCATCTACTTCTAGCCCCCAAAGATTCTCCGTGTGCTTTCTTCTACTAGTGTTGCTAAACTAGTGCTGTTGAGACAATGGATGTCCTGAAACCTCCTAAATCATGATCCAGGTCTCTTTTCTGTACTTAAGAGTGGGGATTTCCTGGGGTGCTTCTTTCTCTGAGCAATGCCAGGCAAACTGCCTTGTATCTGTGTCTTGGGTAGAAATCTCCTGTTCAGCTTTGTATTGCCATAAAGTTTGTGGACTCATATGACTACTTGTCCATGCCTTAGAGGTAAAAGATTTTGTTTTTACCTGTCTCTCAAAAACACTGGGCTTCTTCTAATTATGTCCAGGTTTAATGTTTCCTTGATTGATTGTATATGTACTACTCACAAACCGACTGCACCACTGTAGCTCCGAATGACTGAGACAGGATCTTTCTCTGTATTTTAAGCTAGGCTTTTCCCCCCATACCTTCTTTTCCTAATTAGTACATGATTACAATCATTTCGTTACATGTACCCAACACATCATTTCCTTTTCCCCTCCCAACTTCATTTTCCTCCTATACTGCCTCTCTCTTACTTTTCCTTTTATCTTTCATTTTGTTCTTTATATGTTGGATTATTCACATAAGAGAAACTATGTTATATTTAAACTTGTGAGTCTGATTTCTTTCACTTCACATTATAGTCTCATGGTGAATCTATTTCCCTACAAATAACTCAAATTTACCCTTCTTTATGACAGTCATACTCCATTATGTATAAATACTACTTCCCTTTATCCATTCATCTGCTGATCAACAAATAGATTAGGGTTTTGTGAATTGTGCATCCAAGATTTGGGTTTTGTGAATTGTGCTGCTATAAGTATTTGTATGCATGTATCAATGTAATATGATGCCTTCAACTTTGGGGAGAAAATGCTGAGGAGTGCATTATTTGGGTAAAATGAATTTTTTTTTTTTTTTAGCAATCTCCATTCTGATTTCTATAATGGTTGTATTACATTTTTACCAATAATGAAGTGTTCCACTTTCCTCTTTTAACCTCACCTGCATTATTGTTTTCTAATTTCTTCATGATAGCCATTCTTTGTGGAGTAAGGTTGAATCTGTTTTGTTCTTGAGTTTCTCTAATGACCAGAGATACTGAGCATTTCTTTATGCATATATTTGCCATTTACATTTCTTTCTCAGAGAAGTATCTGTTCATTTCAGTTGCCTATTTTTAATTGGTTCTTTTATTTTGGGGTCTAATTTTTTGAGACCTGTGTATTTTTTAGGTATTTATATCCTAGCAAAAATACAGTTAAAGACTGAATCCTTCACAAGGCCAGTGATTGTAGTTAGCACTTCACCACTGACTTACAAAAAGCAGCCTATTACTCTATGTGTTTGGATGAAAACAGATATAAATAATCACGCAAGGCTAACAGTATTTTTGTGTTATTGTGTTGGTGACATCGTAAGGAAAGAGCTGATGTCTTTTCCTGAATACAAACAATAGGTATCTTACAGTGCTGTGGTGGAGGCTTTTTATCAAAAGATGTAAGATCAGAAAAAAGTCATTTCCTTGACTAGTGATGGGGCACCTTGCATGGCGGGGGCAATATCTGGTTTCATATAGTTCTTTATTAAAGAAGCAAACATCCAGTCATTCATTTTCATTGTATTGTACATCCAGAAACTGTGCCAACAAAAGAAGCAAAAAAGTAAATGGTATCTTCAAAAGTATCTCAAAAATAGTGAATTACGGGCTAGCTCAGTGGTTCTGGTGCCTGTCTTGCAAGCTCAAGGACCCGGGTTCAGTCCCTGGTTAACTACATACAATACTAGGTGGAGACTCACCCTCAGCAGCAATCAGCACCACATACCACAGTGCCGGGCGTGGTGGCTCACCCCTGTAATCCCAGCAACTCAGGAGGCAGAGGCAGGAGGATTGCTGTGATGTGAGTTTGAGGCTGAGCTCAGGGCCAGCCTGAACTACAAAGTGAGACTCTGTCTCAAAAAACCTAAAAAAAAAAAAAATAGTGAATTACATCATGGCTTGTGCTCTCAACTTTCAAGTTTTAAGCACTTCTTGATGAGGATTAGGTACAGTATAATGCTTTACTTATGTACAGTAAAGTCTGGTTGCTGAGCAGAAGACAAGCCTGGAGATATTTGCAGCCTGCTTAGATGAAATTGGACTCTTTATGAATGAAAGGAACAGAAATATCCACAGCTCACTGATATGGCCTAGTTTAAACACGCTTTTTAAATTTTTTTTTTTTTTTTACAAATTTTACACTACCTGTCAGTGTACTGAACAAAAAAACTACAAGGTGTGAAAACAGCAGAAAAGATGTTTTGTGATATCAAAACACTTGAGAGAAAAATGCAAGTCTTTGAAAGATTTTAAAAGTTGGTGGAAGAAATATCCAAAAATGCATTTAGAGTATTCTGCAACAGTTCCAGACAATCCTACAAACCACTGGCAAAGGAGAATTTTAAGAACAAATTTGTACAGTTTTGTAATATGGAGACAACCCTGGTTTTTTTTTTTTACTTCTCCAGATAAAGCCAGATTTGAAGAACTTGATCTTATCTGCTTACATAGGTTAGATTTTGGAAATTGGGAAATGGAGCTATTGGAGTGTTTGGTTTTTCTGTTTGTTTTATTTTCTTTTTTCCACAACTGGGAATCAAACTCAGGATCTTGCACTTTCCAGGCAGGCATGGCACCACTGAACTACATCCCTAGCCCTGAAGCTACTGGAGTTTTAAATTTTATCTGGAGAAATAAATTCTATGACTTGCACGCAACACTTTAGAAGATAAACTATAAAAGGGATGACAAAGGACAGCATAGTTGGTAGCTCTGAAAATGAAATTTTTAATGTGTGCAATTCTCTGCCCAATAATTTTAAGTCAAAAAGATATCCAACCTGGGTGTGGTGGTACACGTCTGTAATCCCAGCACTCAGGAGGAAGGAGAATTGGTGTGAGTTCAAGGCCAGCCTGAACTACAAAGCAAGACCATGTCTCAAAAAACTAAAAAAAAAAAAAAAGAATCCAAAGCAATTGGGATTGATTTTCTTCTTTTGTTTGGATCATTTTAAGTTTGTGAGCAGCTGTTTTCAGCTTTGGATTATGTCAAATCTGATGTAGGAAATAGAACAACAGACGACCTGAATGCTGTGTGTGTTGCTCTCAAAATACTGAAGTATAAGCCCAGGTTTAACAACTATCAGCACACACACAACAGCAAAAGTCACATTAACTGTGCAAACACACAACAAATGCAAGCTTTTACCTTTCATTAAAAAGCTGTATGGTTGAAAGCTCTACTATTGTGTTTTCTTTTAAGACAAAAGATACTAACATATGGGTGGCTGTTTCCAAACCATAACCTCAGCACTCATGTCTAATAGCAATGCTGGCACTTTACAGTAAATAAGTGGGCTCTGAGCTGCGATTCACACGCTCAGTCTCTAAAAGGCTCATCATCACTGGTCTAAGGACTTCTCGATTTTATTTCTCCTTCAAAATTTTCTTTCCCTTCTTTGCTTTTCCTTCCCCCACATCACCTTCCCCTTTAAAGATTTTTCTATTTCACAATATCTACTATACACTTTGAATTTCATTTACACCTTCAATTTCTCACATGAGAAATGATACTGTATTTGCATATCTGTGTCCTGTTTATTTCACTTATGAGTGTGGCTTGGACACTTTGCTTTTGGGGAACGTGGTTCCCCTCCCCACAAGCCGTGAGTGCTCTCTTCTCTGGGACCATCTTACCAACTTTCCTATAGCTTCTAATTTTTTCTGATTTGCTTTGTTTTCTTTTTTAATGGACAAGATGTTATTTCTAGTGTCTGGATTCCAGACTTATGCTCAGTTTTGCTACCCATCAGATCACCAGTCTGCTATTTTTTTCTCCCCTAGGTTGGTCTTGAACTCAGTCTGTAGCTTAGGATGACCTTAAATGATCTTCCTGCCTCAGCCTCCTGAATGTTGGGATTACAGGCACAACCACCACACCTGGCATCCAGAGTCAGTGCTTTTATCCACTTCCCATTTTTAACTTACATGCTGCTAGAACATGCAGTGAAAATTCTCCTGAGCCTTGGAAGTAACAGAACTTGCTTCTCTTGTTTTAGCAGTTTAAGGTTGTCAAGGCAAAGGCTTGGGGAAGTGAGTATTGCGGAATGTCACACGTGATATTTCTCTCACCACTGAGAGGTTCCCTTTCAGGTCTCCTATCTTGCTCCTGGTTTCCCTGTGAGCATTTGGTAGAGGTGTTAATTCTCCACGGACTCAGAGACATTCCAAGTGGACATGCTATCCCACACTAGGCCTTTAGGAATTTGCTAAACTTTGATTTCTTGTAACTTATCTTTTTCTCCCACGCTCTAACTCTAATTAAGGTGATGTATTTCCCTTCAAAGATACTGAGTCCATCTTGGTTTACTTCCCTGGCTTGCTTAGCTATCCAAGTGATTCAGGAAAAACAGTGGATTAGCTAGCATTTCTTTTTTTTTTTGTTAGGGTGAGACTAGCATTCTCATATAGCATTCTACAGTCTGAGTAAAACGAAAACTCTCATCTACGTGTTCTATAGGTGAAATTTATACATTACTTTTCTAATTATACATGAAAATTAAGATTCTGACTAGAATTTTTCTAAAATTAACTTTTCTAAAATTAACTTTAATGCACATTACGTTTATAATTTGATCTTCCCACTGAGGAACACCGGGAGCTCTAAGAGAATCCTATGTAGTTATGATTTATTAACTGTTTTAAATGGAATATTGTTACAAGCAAAATCTGAGGTACCTCCTGATATTAAAATATAATTAAAAATAAACAGGAAAATCAAGAATTATGATGTTAGAACAAAACAACCATATAGTTACCTAGAGTCACAATAAAAATTAAGCATTGTATTCAGTTCTCATTTTCTAGAAGAGACAAAAAGGGAAGCAGTAAGTTAAATAGTAATGATAGTTTAATAACAAGAATGCAATTTTAGCTGGAGAAATTATTCTTGCATTGAATCCTGGTTAGAGGGGTATGTGTGTAATAGTGTGGTGTGGTGTGTGTGTGTGTATAGTTCCTTTTAGAAAGGAAAGAATAGAAATAAAGTTCAACCATTTTTTTATAAAAACAGTGAAGTCCTTCCATTGACCTCTGATTTTCCTCACCTCAATGACCAAACACATCAATAATAATAATATAATGATGATAATGACAATAATAATGATACAGGAATTCTAAATAACAAATGTGAAGTTGAAATAATCTCAAGTTTTCCAGAACTGTTAAAAATGTTTATTCAAAAAACCTTTCTACTGTAAGATAGCAAAACATGGAATAAATTCCATATGTTAACACAATGCCATATTCAGTTTTGTTCAACAAAAAAGCAACATAAACCTGTGTGCTTAGCCTGCAACAGGGATGTGGAGAAAATAAAAAAGAATTGCTTACATCCTATAAATCTTTTCTGGAGAGAAATCTCTAGAAAATTATGAATTAGAAAAGTCTTAGGCATACCAAAGCAGAATCAACATAGTTTGCTGAAATGTAAGATTAGTGTCAGTGTTCAGGGTAACTCCCTGAAGGGTTTGGTTCCACCAATGAATAAGGTTCCTAATTCTGCAGGGAGCTCATCCTCTGCAACATCAGTCTCATCGCCTGGTTCTTCCCCAAGCTTCTTCCACCAGGGCGCTTGTGCGTGCTTCAGGGTGAGGAGATGGGCCTGCTTGGCCTTGGCTGCCACAGGCCTGGACCTGCTTAGGAAGAGCTCAGGTTCTTTCCCTTCTGCTTCCTTCAGACTTGGTGCCTCTGCAATAAACAGAACATAAACAGGTAAGTGGAAGTATCTCGTTCCAAACAAGTAGGAATTTAGAAACTACATAGCTACAAACTCTGCTACGGTAGGAAGAGATAGACGATAGAGTTGCCTGGTAGCCTCACTCCCAAATGCCTGGCCATTTCTGTGTGTAAAATTTATAATTTTTGTTAAATAACTTAGATCAGGAGTAGAAACCTTTGTGAAAGTGCTCTATTATAAATTGCTCTACAAGTGAATGGCACTGTAACTATGGCACTTTCAATATCTACTTCTAAAATCTGACCAAGAGCTTTTGGGATTATGTAGTAGAAACTCCTAGTTGGGTTTGCCATCTTTGAAATTTGTAACTTCAACCTGACACATATGAATGATGGCAATGCTAGAAGAAGCATGCAAGGTTAGGAATCTGTATCATTTGAAAACATGCTCTTAAGATCCAGATGTAGAAATTTCCCGAGAATAGAAGGTTGGGCAGGAAGATTATTAGTATTGTCTTCCTTTTAAAGATTTTAGATTTCACATAATTTGTATTCCATATATAAAACAAAAATGGAAGGAGCACATACTCATTAGCTGTTCAATACTGGTGCTGATCTGGGCCATCAGAGCATCTCTGTGCTGCTCGGCTCTCTCTTCTAGGGCCCTGCTTATAAAGTAGTGCTGTAGCAGTTCTTGAGCTTGGGCATGGAGCTCCCTGCTGGCCACATCTGACACCTGAGAGCCCTGGGAACACAGGACAGGACAGAAGAGCTTGTCACGACAAAGACACATATAGCAAAGTCTGTTTTACTCAGCACTCAGCAGAAATTCTAGGATGCTTAGTTGTCATTTTATCAATAGGATCTTTTTATTGATATCTACCTAATACTCTTGCAGATGTATTGAATAGTCTCTTAAAAATGGCCTTATATATTGGGCCGGGGAGTTAGCTCAGTGGTTCCGGCGCCTGTCTTGCAAGCGCAAGGACCCGGGTTTGATTCCCCGGTTACCACATAACAATACTGGGTGTGGAGACTCACACCCAGCAGCAACCAGTACCACATACCACAGTGCCGGGTGTGGTGGCTCACGCCTGTAATCCCAGCACTCGGGAAGGCAGAGGCAGGAGGATTGTGATGTGAGTTTGAGGCTGAGCTCAGGGCCAGCCTGAACCACAAAAGCGAGACCCTGTCTCAAAAAAAAAAAAAAAAAAAAATGGCCTTATATAAAAATACAGAAGGAGAACTTTATTTTGGTATGCTCTCATATATCCCTTCTTCAAATGGTCAATCGACATATGAAAAGGTACACTACCAATACTCATATCTTACAGACTCTAAGTTAAATAAAACACCACATAATAGGAAAGAACAAACACCATGTGATTCCAGTCACCTGTGGTCCTTAACATAGTCAAATTCATAGATTAAAAAAATAGAATGGTTTCCAGGAGCTGGGTAAAGGGAGAATGGACAGTTCAATGATTAATGCATACAGAGTTTCACTTTTCCAAGATGAAAAAATTCCAAAATGAACCCTGGCGATGGTTGTACAACAAAGTTAGTGTACTTTATCTACTGAACATGGTTATAATGATACTATATATTTTTAGAACATATAATAATACTTTTAAATACAAATTTAAAATAGTGATACAAGAAGCTACACTGAACTTATTGAATCAGAATTTCTTGGGGTGTATGTTAAATGGTTATATAATATTAATAAAGGTGATTAAATTTATAAATGATTAAAACTGCTGAAAGCAAGATGGTCCTTGCTACAGAGCCTGGGAACTGGTCATATATGTAGCAGAGTGGAGGTACGCTTTGGTGTCTCTTGCCTGTTTCTGCTCACAGACAAGAACTGTCAGTTGTGCTCCTTTCACTGTTTCAAAAGTGAAGAGTAGTTAATATGATTGATCAGATGATTGTTATAAATCTATTAGAAATTACTATTAATTTTTTTCAAAATAAGGGCCAACAAACTACATTGAAACACAACTATATTTATTCTTAATTTACATATAATCTGTGGCTACTTTAATCCCAAAATAGCAGAGGTCAATAGCTGCCACAGAGGTTGAATGGTCTACAGTATTGAAGATATTTACTGGATGGTGCACACAGTAAGAGTCAGTTATATTTTATAAAGATTTCTACCATGATGCTAGTCTGGACAGCCCCATACATCTCTATCCAATGAACAGGTCATTTTGGGAATCGTTCCAACAGCCTGCGGGAATGAGACAGTATAGTAGAGGCCAGATTCCTTCCATACTCTCCCTCCCACCTGGAAGAGGAAACCCAGTGTGGTATAAAACTTGGCTGGGGTTCCAGGGAAGAGCTGGCCTATAATCAAAGAAAGGGAGAATCAGCAATAACAAAGCAAGCAGTTCCTTCTCCCCACTGTCCTACTGGTTCTCTGAACAACAGAAATTAAGACAAGGGGAAATCCTACCCACTGTTCACTGTCCTGCATAGGCAAAGGAGGCCCACTGCTGAGCCTGGCGACTGTACCAGGTCCTGCAAATGGGAAAGCTGAGTTCTTCAGTCAGGCATAATTAAAGTTCCAAGTACAAAGAAACAGAAGGAGTTGCCTGGGACAGTGTTCTGGTGATCATGAGTAGAAAGTCATGGGAGGAAGAATATGGAGACTACTGCAAGATTTTCCCAGTAGCACGGACAGCAGGCATGAGAGGTTATTGGCAGAAGCTGACAGATAATTGAGTAGAGGGCAAACTATTTTCACATCTTCTCCCCAAAGAGGTAGCTGGACTTAGGACTGAGACAAAGATTTATAGTTGGTCATACCCAAGCACACCTTGCAGTCTTCACCACTCCCAGGCAGGTAGTTGAGCAGCTCTCAAGTAGGGGTAGCTAGCTGGCTAGGCTGCCTGTAAGGAGACTGCTGTACTACTGCACTGGGAAAGAGCCTGGAAAAGAGCACTTGCTTTAATTTGAATGGCACAGTTCATGGTTACCTCAGGATAAGTTCAATAGAACCATGATTACAGAATCCAAACAAATCCAACTGCAAATATATTAAGAGGTTCTGATGCCTCAGAGGCTGCCTCAATCTCTAATTATACTTCTCTTCCCTTGCACCTCTCCTGCCTTCCAGGTATATTCTCTTAAATTACCTCAACACCAACATTTTACTACAGCTATAAAAACATCTCCTGCGGAGTCTGATCTATGACATTTTTCTTATCTCCTACTAACTCACCACTTTCCTTTTCTGCTTTTTTCCTTCTAAATTCCAGAATTATAAAAATGCAAATTAAGATTGTGTTTTCCATTTGCAATTATAAAAATGACAAAACAAGTTTTATTCCAGAATGTGTAGGCAACATCAAGAAAACAGTAACAAATGCTGGCAAGACTGTAGGGAAAAGGAACTCTTCTAGATTGTTAGTGGAATGTAAAATGGTATTAGCACTATGGAAATTGGTTTGGAGATTCCTCAAAAAACTTAAAATGGGAATTCCATTCAATTCCACTATTTCTAGTTATCTTTTCTAGAGTTAAGCACATTACACTATAATAATACATGCATGCCCATGTTTATAGTAACACAACTTATAACTAAATCTTGGAAGCAGCCTAAGTATCAATAGATGAACAGATAAAATGTCACGGTAACTATCCCTAAGGGACTGCTCTTCTGCCATGAAGAAGAATAAATTGGAGGCATTTATATGAAAAATGATGCAACTTGAGACTATAATGCTAACGGAAAAAAGACTTTCAGGCTTAAACTATTATATAACTTCACTTATATGAGGAAACCAAAGTGTAATTTCAAAAAACAAAATCAAAAATATTAAGAAACACGGAGGAAGATCATTTGCAAGTGGGCAACACAAACAACACAGAGATGAGGAGCAGAAAGAGGGAAGGCGAAGGGGAACAAAAGAGCAGAAAGACAGGCTGAGAACCTGTACCTGCTCCTGAGATGATGGAACCATTATGTACTGTAAACATGTACTAACAAATGAAGATTCACATGATTAGGAAAATATCTTATATACATTATAAAGCTTTATATAATACAAAGATATGTATTTTCTATTTGGAAAAGGTTTCATAGTAATAAAATCCCAGGAGACAAATAGTCAAATGTCGTATCATCTGAACTATGAGCTTTGTATGTACTTATATGTAATAATGAGTATTCATTGCCTGAGAGCAAATATACTCCTTTTACAAGATTCTAAATAGCCAAAGTTCTCCAGTAGTACTGAGCAAGTCTTTTTTTTTTTTTTTAGGTTTTTTGAGACAGGGTCTCACTCTTGTGGTTCAGGCTGGCCCTGAGCTCAGCCTCCAACTCACATCACAGCAATCCTCCTGCCTCTGCCTCCCAAGTGCTGGGATTATAGGCGTGAGCCACCATGCCTGGCACTGTGGTATGTGGTACTGGTTGCTGCTGGGCGTGAGTCTCCACGCCCAGTATGATTATGTGGTTACTGGGGATCGAACCTGGGTCCTTGCACTTGCAAGACAGGTGCCGGAACCACTGAGCTAACTCCCTGGCCCAAGCAAGTTTTGCTAGGAAGCAAAGTCCTCTTCACCACTGACTATACTTCAATAGTCATACATCTATAACAAGACTTCAAGTAATTAAATGTATGGTAAAGCCACTGAATTACCTTAACTTATGTCAATAATAAACATGCTTATATACATAAGACATTGCTTTGTTAAATATCATGGAATGGTATGAGCAGTATGGGTCGTATGGTACAGAAGCCTACATACTGTATGTCTTCTGACATAGTCATCCACTTGTTGCTTCAGTTGAACTCTGTGTGTATCAGTGAGTTCCTGGAGTCCTTGCCAAGGGGCAAATGCTTTTTTCTTCTTATGGCACTTTGCTAGGAATTTAAGAACCTAGGGTGGAAAAGGGAAGGCTTGTGATTTCTTTCTCCTAACACAGCATTATCTCTCTATAACACATAGCAGTGATTCCACAGCAACAGTGCTTAGTTCTGAGTGTCTCTGAGGAGGGCGACAGATAAGACTGTGATGGGGTGGAAAGGGCAGTGACTTTCTAACTATACAGATGCTCAATTTATGAGGTGGTTAGGTCCTAATTAAACCCATTCTAAGTTGAAAATATTGCAAGTTGAAAATGCACTTACTAAATCTAACTTACCTATTTTATGCATCTTACCGTCATACCACAATTTCTACTGAATACCTATCACTTTAGCACCATGTAACACAGGACCATCTGGGTATTCTTCTCTAGTGCTTTCATTTTTTTACTGTTATGGTATGAACTATAAATGATCCTCAAAGGCTCAGAGAGTAAAGGTTTTGTTCCCAGCTGATGGCACTGTCAGGAGCTGGTGGAAGCCTTAAGAGATGGGACCTACAGATGTGTAAATATCATATCTTTTCTCTGGTATGAGAAAATGAAGATGTAAATGAGTTCTAGAATGTATGTTATATATTGTGAAATAGAAAATACTCAAAGCAAAATGGGGTGAAGGGGTAAATAATGAGGGGGAAAATAATGAGATTATAACAAAAAAGGAAACAAAGCTTATGTATATAGGGGGCAGAGTGGTAGGGTGGGTAGGGCTACGGGAAAAAATGAGAATTAAGTTGTGTCATATACTGATACAAATTCTCATTGTTGAATGCAATCATGCTGTGTATATATAATGTACCAATAAAGATTTCAATTAAAAGAAAGAGAGAGAGAGATGGGACCTAGGGTAAGGGAGTTAGGTCACTACAAATGTGCTCTTGCCTCTTCTCCCTCCCTGCTTTCTGTGGGCCTGGAGGTAAGCAGCTGTGCCACTGATGCCTTGCCTTGCTATAGGTAAAAGGCACCATAGCCAAGTGGCCTCAGACTGAAACCTCAGAAACTTGAGCCAAGATAAACCTTTCATCTTTGTAAATGGACAATTTTAGGTATTTCTGTCATAGGAGTGGAAATCTGACCACAAGGGTATGTTCATGTATTTTTTCTGCAGTAAGCAATAATGATGATCAAAGGAATTAAGTGTTGGGTTCTAGTTTCAGTTCTTTTCTTATAAGCTATATGATTCTGCACAAGTTACAGGAGGTAAATGTCAGGACTATGTGTGGTGGTACAGGACTGTTTGTTGCATATATAAACTAAGATCCCTAGAAGGGGCTGAAGGAAAATGAGCCAGATATCTCTTCCAATTTTCCATATTATTCTACTATACTGTTAGGTGACTTTATAATATCTTCATATACGTTTAATCCACAGAAAATATTCAAAATCTATTGTCATGAAAAACTGAAAATTGACTAAACGTTCAACTATTAATTATCAACTTAAAGCCAAATGCTTTAAGAGCCGAAACATGATATAATCTTATAGCCATTATAGTAGAATAACTGGATATTAGGAAAACTGGAAAAAAAAAAGCAGGCCATGCTATGTTTCACCAAGTCAATAAAATATTACTCTGCTACTCTGCTTATTTAAGAACAGCATCTATACTTCAAGTTATTACTTTCTAATTATATCAAATGTATAGATTAATATACATTAAAAATTTCAAATATGATAGCTGCACTTTACAGAATGTTACAATACACAAAAACCATTCCTACCTATTAGGACATCTAATCAGACAAATGAATAAAAAGGGAGAGCAGACTTCCTCTCATGCATTAAGCACACACTGGGAGCTGATGACATTAAATAATACACAGCTTTTTTCTTTTTTTTTTGGAGAAAGGGTCTTGTTTTGTAGTTCAGGCTGGTCCTGAGCTCACTATGCAGCCCAGGTGAGCCTTGAACTCAAGGCAGTCCTCCTGCCTCTGCCTCCCAAGCGCTGGGATTACAGGCACAAGCCACCATGCTCAGCACTGTGCTATGTGGTCACTGGGGATCAAACTCAGGACCTTGTACTTGCAAGGCAGGTGCCAGAACCACTGAGCTAAATCCCCGGCCCTATATAGCTTTTTATCTTTGGGGAACTAGAAGCCCAAATAATATAGAAAAAAATTAACAATAACAATATTGCAGTATGGTAACTGATGTGGTGAAGGTTCTACAACAGAAGAAAGGACCAAGTGTCTAAATCAGTTTTATTATATAAAGGAAGAAACTAAGGCTTAGGAAATCTAAGTAACGTGACCATGTTTTTCAGCAGGTAGATGGCAAAGTCAGATCTGAATTAGCACCATAGCTAGAGTTGTTTTTGCTGTACTAGACTCACTGCTCTTTGAAGTATGACCGCTGCTTTGTATTCCGTGAGGGATGGCCTGTGTTGGTGGAATCTTTTCCTTTCCCTGTACCCTCTCCAATGCTTTTGGATAATTATTGCCGATTGCTCTTCCAACTCCTGATTGTATTTCTCCATTTGACCTAAAAAGATTACACAGACACTGTTACAACAGACTCAATGCTATGTTTTCTCAAGTTGTAGAATCAAGTCAACAGTAATAAGAATCTTACAGTCTTTTTATTTTCTTTAATACTACTCACTGATATCCTCAATCTTATTATTTTATGGTTCTAAGATTTTAAAAAATGAAAACTGTCCCAGATTATGCACACTTCTTTAGAGAAAAGACTAATAAAAATAACTTTGTGGTAGGGTAGTGAGAAAAGAACTGAAAATATAATTGCAAGAACATTTTGGAGGAAAGAATCATTACTAGATATAGAGAAAAAAAATAATTTGGTACTCCCAGAAGGAAAAAGGAAAAGTGTGCTCCCAAATTTCGATATTAGTTACAATATGACTTTCTTTTTACTTTCTGAGAGTTAACTCATATTTAGCTCACAGTTTCTATGAGGCATGAGAAGGTAGTACTAGTAGAACTGAAAATGGAAAAAATGAAAATCAAGATATATTACGTTCAGGTACCAATTTTTAATGTTGAATGTGATTATAATGTACATCTAGAATGTACCAATTAACTCAATAAATGAAAAAAAAAAAAGAAAACAGAGGTACATTTGAAAAAGTATAAAATACTGATAGGTGAAGGTGAAGGTGAAGGAAAAAGAACTTTAGGGTGTTTCCGATGGGAAACTGGGTGAGAGGGTGAGAAGAATGCTAAACACTCAGCTGACAGATGAAGCTATAGCTATGAAAGGGATGGAACCCTGGAATGCAACTAGATTTAAGAGAAATAAGGGGCTAGTAGAGGATTCTGGGAACGAGTAATAAAAAAAGAAAAGAATAAAAATCTTGCAACCAATTAGCCCATCCAAATTATACTTTATTATTAATTTTAGCGTAGTCATCTTAGGAGGCAAGGCTATGTTTCAAGGTTTGTACTAGAAAATAAGTAAGATTCTGATGGCAGACTGCAGCAAGGTTCTGACTCCTTAAATGACTCAAGGAATTTCTTTGTCTCTGACACCTATTTGGAAGTGTGAATTTTTATGTTTTACCTGAAAGAGAAAAAAAAGAAAATCTGATGGGGAAACTCCTCATTGTCAACTAATAGGTCTGAACTGGAAAAACTTGTAACTTTTTTTTTTGGTAGTAAGACTGAACTCATGACTTTGTAGATGTGAGGAAGGTGCTGGAACCACTGAGCTAAATCCCTGGCCTGTAACTTATTTTTTGACTCAAGAGATTTATTAAGATTTAGAGAGAAAAAGAGAAAGCAGGAGGGGAGGAAGGAGGGGAACAAGGCAAGCATTTTAAAAAAATCATCAAATAGCTAGAAAATTTGATTTATTTTCATTCTTATATTTATAAGGCTGATAGTGCACTCACCTGGGTGAACTATTTCAAGCATACTCAGGCGTGCTTCTCGGGAAAGTCTCATGGCTCTCTGTCTATCTATTTGCAACTGTAATCTGAGATCTTTTTCTTCCTTCTCCCTATTTAGCTTCTGCAACATCTTTGTTCGTTTAGATCTGTGATGGAAACATTACATTCAAGCAGTTTCACCTAATTTCATAAATCATATGTCCATTCAAGAAATGTAATGCTTATCTTAAAAGCAATCAAATAAACACAGACAGAAAAAGTTTTTTGAAGAATAATTCTGGTGTTGTTGGGGTATAATGAAATACAAGTAATGTACATAAGATGTAAAATTTTTCTAGGGAAATATTTGGATATATCCATCAAAAATCTGGAAAAATGGTTTCAATTTTCCCAAGGAAATAATGAAATATATATACAAAAATTTATGTTCAAGCATGTTCTCAACATAGTATTATAACAGTAACAAGTTGAAAACAAACTTTCTGTTCCAAAATAGGGAGTTAGATAAATACTAATTCATTACTGGTGCGACTCTATGAACTGTGACTAAATAAATTTTCAAAGAATACCTAGTGAAATGTAATGGACTGGTGAAAATTATCAAGAATAAAATTCAAATTGTGTCGAAAATTTAGATCTACTGGGCTAGAGATTTAGTACAGTGGTTCCAGCATCTGCCTTACAAGTGCAAGGGCCTGGCTTCGATCCCTGGTAACCACATATAACAACGCCAGTGTGGAGATTCACCCCTCCAGCAATCGGTACCACATACCACATTGCTGGGTGTGGTGGCTCACGCCTGTAATCCCAGCACCCTGGAGACAGAGGCAGGGGGATTGCTGAGTTTGAGACTGAGTTCAGGACCAGCCTGAACTAAAAGACCCTGTCTCCCACCCACCGAAAAAATGTAGATCTACTTACTTAGAAAAGTAAGTGATTAAAAAACTAGAATTTCAGTAGTCACTGGATGGTATGATAATGGCTCATTTTAATTTTCTTCTTAGGATTATCTATTTCTCAATAGTGACTGAGAATAAACATTATTTTATAAGTAGTTAAAAATGTTTCATATGACCACACCTTCTCATTTTTATATCCTCTGCTTTTCTAAACTTTTTCAGCTATCCAACTCAATTTCTCTTGCTTCTCACAAATACTAGTCTACAATAGATATATCAAATAATTTTCAGACTCCCATAGGAAAAGAAAATCAGGAGGATAAGAGAAGCAGGTTACACTATGCATCTCACTTTGATAGAATTGCTTTTTTTTCATTTGTGGTTATGCTGGGGACCACACCCAGGGCCTGTGCATCGTAGGGAAGGGCTTTTACCACTGAGCTACCCTCCCAGTGTTCATAGAATTAATCTGCATGTGTCTGTTTCAAGAGCATGTTTCTCCTTTGATCCTTTTCCTAGAATTAAACTGCCAACAATTATGGTAGCTTGGCTAGATTTCATAATGTAGTTATAGTATTTCTTTTGAAAATACAAATACAAATAAGTGTAATCATTTTTATAACAATGATTGAAAGGAAATTTCTGGGGAAAAATTGGAGAATTATTAACTTATTAAGCAATAAGGGTTAACTAGGTAACTATGCTTTTTGTAAAATGTACCTGAATAGCCATGACAACTTTAACCTGTCACCAAAGGAGCATAATAGCCTCAGAAAATCCTGCCAGAATTCTTTGCTCTCTGCCTTCTGCTGCTCTGCTTTGGGTAAACTCTGCTTCTTGTATTCCCAAGGAAAACCCAAAGAAATTAAGCCTCATAGATGTAAAGATGTCAAATAACTAACCAGTCAAAGACCTCCAAACACTCTGCTTCTGCAGACCCTATAAAACTGCTGTCCCTTGATTTTTAAGAAAAAAATCCCACTCAGGTTCACTGGCATTAAATAAAGCTGTTTACTGCCTCCAAACTTCTAGGTGCGGCCTGTTTCCCAGTTTTGGTATTCTGCAACATTGTAACTTTATAAAGAAACTGTTTTTTTTTTAAAAAAAAACACCCATTTTCAGGGGGTGCATAGTGCTGCATGTCTATAATCCCAGCACTCAGCAAACTGAGGCAGAATAGCTACACATTTGAGGCCACCTGGCTACATAGATCCTGTCTCAAAAAAAAAAAAAAAAAAAAAAAAAAAAAAAAAAAAAAAAAAAAAAAAAAAAAAAAAAAAAAAAAAAAAAAGAATAAAAAAAAAAGAATAAGAAAACTTAAACACTATTTCTAATAGATTATAAATTATATTTATATTAACTATCAATATTTTACATATACTATTAGCATAAGAAATAACTTAGGTAAACAGGCTCTGAAATACAGCAAAGGAAGAGGAAAGAAAAAGGACATGCAGCATAAAAATGGAAGTGAGATACAAGAAAAATAAAAGGGGTTTTATGATTGAAACAACAGCTATACACTGTGTGTTTCTTGGATTCATATACTTTAGTATTATGCTTGAAAACAATTATTGGGAATGAGGTGCTTTCAATTTTATTTCATCCATTTAGTTACATTCTAGTTATTTTCCTAAGAGTATCTACAATCATTCAAAAATTAAGATTATTTCTCATCTGATTTCTCTGTAAGATCTAGTAGCTCTCTGACCATACGGCTTGTGTATTACAGTTCTAAAACAGAAGTATTATAAGCAGCTAAGTTAAATAAAAATTAATATACAGTCAAAGAGAGACTGGAGTCTTTAAAAAGTAGTGGAAGAGTAAAGACATCAGAATTGTGGTGGGAGGTGCATCTGAAGAGCAGGCCTCAAGATAAAGATGCAAGGGCCGGGCCTCCATGCCTCCCGGAGGGATAAAAAGTAACCTGGAATTGTACTGTAATTAGCACCACCTGTTCCACGAAGTCTAGACAGGCCTCAGACACTCAGGAGACTACAGCATCTGGCCCCATCCCTTCCCTTAAATGCTTTTGTTCTTCCACATACCTTTACTATGTGACTTGTTTCTCTACTGGATCAATTATCAGCTAAGCAGTTATACATGTAATCCTATAGGTGACTGGAGTTTGACCCACGTTATATCCACACTGTGACTTTGCTGGATAAATTACCCTCGACCAAGGAGGGCCTCAGCGGTAACTTATTTTTGGACCCCTTCAGTGTCTCAAGAGCTGTCCCTCAATAAATCTTTTCTATTCTTTACTTTCACTGCTCCTGGGAATTTTTTTTTTTGAGAGACAAATTCAGCACATCTGACATCTAGTGGGTTGGGAGTTATATTTCTCCTCTATCAGACGGATCTGATCAGATATTTAAATCAATAAACACTCACGTGAGTGCCTGCTGCCGGCTCATCACTAAGCTACAAGCAAAATACTGAGCTCTAAGAGTTCAATTTCCAGGAAAAATCAGATTTATCTAAAATATCTGAATACCAGCACAATAATAAAGGTAGGTAAATGATGAGGTTTTTTTCTCAAGATAAATGGAGTTAGGGTTAGCTATTTCAGAAATACTTACCAAAGAAATGGAATGCTAAATAGAAAACAAAGTTTCTAACTCTGAGAAATGACTGAGTCAAAACAACAACAAAAACTCCTCCTAGAAAGCACATTAGGAAGGGCCTGACTATAAATGAGTGTCTCTTGCTGAATCTTTGGAACACTAACCAATTAGGCTCCATATGTATGATCAGCAGGTAAGTTCCCTGCTCTAAAAGTGTGGGAGAAGAAATTACTCAGGACGTCCTGTAAGACCACAGAAGGACAGAAACCAAACCACAAAGGAAGTAAGAGAGATTTGCATGAACTTTTAACAACTAATAGAAGATGAAAGGTAGTAAAGTCTGGAGCAAACATGCAATTAAAACCTAAAATACACCCCAACAGTTAGAAGTGTACTTCCATGTATTCCAGAACCTCAAATGCAAAACACTGGGCAGGAAATAAACATATAATGGGAAATAAATCATTGTGGCTTTTGTTGCAGGTAGAAGGCCATTTTAGAACTTCTATTTTAAAACAGTGGAATATTAATTAGATTTCTACAGATAAGTACTTCTAAGTGGATAAAAGTTGAAATTTTGGGATACTGGTTCCTTCTGTGTGTGTGTGTGTGTGTGTGTGTGTGTGTGTGTGTGTGTGTGTGTTCTGAGGATTTAACAAAAGCCCTGTCTTGATTACATTTTTCTTGTTGCTGAGACAAAATACCAAATACACAAAGTTAGCAGAGGTTAACAGGTTTTTGCAGCTTACAGTTTATAGAAGTTTCAGTTCACAGCTGAAATGGCTCACAGACAGGGTGACATAGGAAAGGACATCACAGAAGAGAAACAGTCCATGCAAACAGGCAGGTGAAAGCAAGCAGCAAGTTCAAGAGACGTTAAGCAGCTTCTTTCTGCCTCTTTTATACTCTAGGCTACCTGGCTTAGGGTGAAATCACCACCTTAGGGTGGCTAAACTGGTAAACTGGTAAACTGATTTAGTAATCACAAGCCTTAATCCCAGCACCCTGAATCCTAGCACTGCACCATGAGTCAGTCCTAGTGTGTCACACAGTCTAGATCCAGCTGCCTGTGAAAAGCCCAACCTACGACCATGTAAAGCATTGAGGGTGAAATTTATAGACACAAGCTGTTATAAGTCTCATGATAAAAACGCATTCTACCCCTATACTCTCTCAAGGCCCTGGAATAGTTTTTAAATTATTATTGTTTTGGATCCAGGGTTTCCTTATGAAGTTTAGGGTGGCTTTGAACTCACTATGTAGTTGAGGCTGGCTTTGAACTCTGATTCTCCTGCCCTGGTCTCCCAAGCATTGGAATTTCAGGCATGTGCCACTATGGCTGGCTCTGAGACACTTTTAAATCAAAAATGCAAGTAAAAGGCAGGGGATTTAGCTCAGTGGTTCCAGAGCCTACCTTGCAAGTTCAAGGGCCTGGGTTTGATCCCTGGTAACCATATACAACAATGCTGGGCATGGAGACTCAAGCCTATCAGCAATCAGCACCACATAACCACAGTGCCTGCCGGGGGTGTGGTTGGCTTACACCTATAATCCCAGCACTTGGGAGGCAGAGGCAGGAGGATTGCTGTGAGTTCAAGATTGAGCTTAGGGCCAGCCTCAACTACAAAAAGCTGACCCTGTCTCAAAAAAAAAAAGAGCAAGTAAAAAATTTGGCAACTATTGTGGCACTAAATATTAAAAAAGTTTGTAACCTTGGTCAGGGCACCTTTCAATGGAAGAGGACAGGGAGCTGAGGATCATAGCAAGTAGTCATGAGAGGGCAATGCCAAGAGCATCTCAGATTCTTCTGAGTAAAAGTATATATATGGTGGGGGGAAAAAAGAATATATATTATGGTCCTCAAATCATTGAGTATTGCTTTATTTGAGCATAGAAATGTTTTTAAACATTTTAAAGAAATAGCCAGTAAGATAGGTGATAAATTTCAAGCAATGTCAGATGAATAATATTTGCCTTTTATGAGTACTATTTATTTAATGCCTCCAATTATCTAGATTTATGTATCTTCAAGGTAGAAAATGTGTTTAAGTTCTAGGTGATATGACAAAAAATTATTATCTCAAACATATTATCTCAGTCTTGCAAGGTGTATAACCTACTGACAGTTTATAGATTTTTATAGATTGGAAAGTTGAGGCTGAGTGAGGCGAGGCAGCCTGTCCACAGTCACTCAGCCAATAAGCTGCTGAAGTGGGACACAGGTGTGAGTCTCTTACACTCTCCTCACATCTTTCCTTCCCATTCCTCATTCATCCTTTGGGATTTACAAGCCATTTGGTGGATATTTCAAAAATTACATCAATAATATTCATGCTAAACAATATTTATGAGCTATCTTACAGTCTTCCCTGAAGAAAACTTTCATCAGCAAACAGGACATCCACACTAAGGGGGACATGGCCAGGATGACTTCAGTGTCTTCAAGTCTGTGACAATATAGTATTTTGAACCCCAGAGCTATTTTAAAAATGTTTTTATAACTGACAAATGCAGCTGCTGGTACTATAAGAGTAGTTTCAGTTTTCTTTTAAAAAAACAAAAAGTTTATTTCTGTAGTATATCAGTTTCATTTTACTGAACTAAAACTTGACATGAAAATACCAACTATGAGATGGCTCTACTTTATCATAACTGGCCAGGGCGCTAAATCAACTTTTCTTCTTTTTTTTCTTTTCTTTCATTCATTCTTTTTGCAATCTTTAAAAATCTGGATGAGTTACTTATACTGGAAAGTGAGCAAATAGTAAGTACAGGAGTTTCTTTTGACTGTCCTGGCAGTTGGGTCTCTTTTAAGCCTGGGGTGAGGGGAGGGACTGCCTTACTAAATCATTATCAATCTCCCAGGTATTTCAAAAGGAGACTACCATGCTGCCTTCAGTGCCTACACAGCTGGTTGACATTTGAGATTCCTTTCTGTTTCCTGGGTCAGAGGGTAGAGATTCTCATGTTAAACCACAATGCTAAGTCTAGTAGCTGCTATCCCACTGGGTTCCACCAGCAAGGACGTAGAGGTCTTAACATTTGAGGGCTTCTTTCTACACTGTATTTTCTATTTGAATGTTTCAATAATGATAAATTTAGGACATTCTTCAAAATTTCTGACTATATTAAAAAAACATTGTTTTTTAAAAAAATAGGCTATAACTTCAATATTTCATTTTCAGTCCTCTTGAAATAAATGACAAATGGTCATATTTCAAGGTCAATATCAATCCACAGTCCATGTGCTCAGGGAAAATCACGTTAACATATTTAATCTTTATATATTCATACATTTTTTATAATAATTATCTATGGACTCTTACACAAATTGTTGAATTTGTTTAATACTATAAAAATCATTCAATTTGTCTACAGACTTGGTCCACAAGCATCTTAAAAAGCAGACAGGACGGTATACTGAACACGTCTGATTTTCGTCTTATGTTTTGCCCTTGTTACTCTAGTGTTGGTACTCTAACATGTGGAACCGAATGAGTGCAAGAAATAAAGGGAACATTGGGAAATTGAAAAGCAAAGTAAAGGCAAGAAAAACTCAAGTTTTCAACTGCACTTTAGTAAGACCGTCAGATCACTACTCCTAGTACAAAATGTTTTTACCTGAAACTCCTCTGCAAAGCAATCACAGCAGATGGAAGCTTCTTAAATCTCTTCCTAGTCTGGAAGCCCTTCCAATAAGCTTGAATCAAGCAAGCTGCTTGATGGAGTTTCTGAAATAATTCAACACAGATAATTTAGAGAAATCTCTAGAAAAGCCTTTTTAAAAAAGTTTACCTCTTAAAATGTCAGGCTGTGGCAGGTATCAATCAAAGCCCCGCCTCTAACAAGATGAGTATGGAAGCAACATTAAGATCGTAAGATCAGGACAGGAAAGGCCTAAGAATACTACACCTCACCACCCAAGAGAGGTTTGTTACGTTCAGTTAGACAACATCTAGAACATACTTAAAATACCAAATTCTGTCTGATCTTACTTCCTTTTTAACGACTGAATAGCTCTGCCTCACCTGTTGCAGTTTATTTTGAGAAATTTTTTAACGTTTTCATTTAGTGGGCTATTGTCTTGCTTAGGTTCAAGACCTAAGCTCTGATGACATTTTGGGGGTGGTAGTTCAAATCGCTGTGTTCTCTAAGTTCTGTTTACTGTTTTGGGTCTGTCCAACACTTGCATGGTTTAGAAATAAATCTAACAGCTGTAAAGGCTCACAGTAGAAGGGAATTCTCTTCTCTTCTTTCAAGTTGCCCCATCTTTCTTCTGCCTAACTAGATTTCTTTTCATGGTTTCTACTTATATTTTTAAATGTATTACCTTTTTGGTTTGGGACTTTAGATAAGTATCTTCTATTATTTTAGATTTAAACCTTTTTTTCATATTTAAGTGTGATAAAATAGTAACTTGCTGACTCCAACTTCTAATTTTTATTATTACAGTTTCTTATATAGAAGCAAATAGCACTATTATTATACCTCAAATAAGACAAGGCAGAGGTAGCCATAAATAGTTTTCTATAATTAGACATCTTTTAAAAAATATGCTTTGAGGGGAAGGATTTTTGAGACAGGTCTCACTATGTAGTTCAGGCTAGTCTGGAACTTGTAGTGGTCTTTCTGTCTCAGCCTCCTGAGTGCTGGGATAACAGGCATGAGCCATCATGTCTGGCTAATTATCTTATAGACCAAACAGGAGAAATATCGGAGTTGTAGATTTCATGAAAATTTCTTTAAAAACTGATGTAGTAGAATCTATAAATAGTATAAAAGGAAGAGTGAAATTATAGGAAACTGAATTCAAGTGGAAAGTCCTATAGATGTATCTATTTTTTTAGGAAAGGATTTTCCTTGAAGTATTAAGAGAAAAGAATATTTCATAAAAATTGAGGTGCAATGTGATTAATTACCAAGTATCACATAAATTATTATTTTTATAATTTAACACTTGCTTTTCTACTTCCTTTTTTTAGAATTTAATACCTGTTCTTCTACTTCCCGATAGATCCTAGGGCTTAAAAGGTCAATGAGATGTTGAAGTTCTTGACTAAATTCTGTCCCAATTCCTTGGTTATTTAGTAGTACATTTCTAAGTCCTAAAATAGAGTAATAAAAGGTACAACAATTAACAATAAAATATAATTTTCTTATCTAGTATTAATATGATACTGATAATTCTTATCAGTATTAATATGAATTTTAAGAAGTGTGGTTTAGAAATGAACTATGATAGCACCAATCATATGGCTTTTCTTTTTCTTTTTTAAAGATTTTTAGGTTGAGGTCTTTAGCACAATACTCTGTTCTGAGAATTCTTATGTGCTTATATGTGAGATCTGATATAAACATATATCTCAATTTCTTTAATAAAAAAAGGCAGTAGAATCATTGTAGTAAGTCAGAGTACAGATAATTTTTTATTTGAATATAAATACCTTAAACACAGCATTTTTAAAAAGATAAAATTATTATGAACACATATACATACTCTACATATATCTCGACAATCTCTTTAATAATGAAAGGCAATAGAGTCATTGTAGTAAGTCAAAGAGTACAGAGAATCTTTTGTTTGAATATAAATACCTTAAACATAGCATTTTTAAAAAGATAAGTTTTTGTTTTTTGAGACAGGGTCTCGCTTTGCAGTTCAGGCTGACCCTCAACTCAGCCTCAAATTCACATCACAGCAATCCTCCTTTCCCTGCCTCCCGAGTGCTGGGATTACAGGTGTGAGCCAGCATGCCTGGCACTGTGGTATGTGGTACTGGTTGCTGCTAGGCATGAGTCTCCATGCCCAGTATTGTATGTGGTTACCAGAGAAAGAACTCAGGCCCTGTGCTTGCAAGACATGTGCCAGAAGCACTGAGCTAAATACCTGGCCTAAAAAGATAAATTATTATGAACACATATATATACTCAGTATATGCCTACCCTATAAATGCATTTTAGCAGGTTATTAGTTATTTTAATTGAGAAAAGTTATTAAATAAAAATATACTAACATACAGTTTTGGGACAAATCATTAAGTTTCTGAGCGAATACAGAAGTGCTGTAACACTAGAACACTATTTTTATCCTAAGATAATGGATAGTAGTAAAGACATTATTTTGTACACTACCTTTGTAGCAACCACTGAGTCTCAGTGAAATAAAAATTTCTTGATGGGACTGAGCCATCAACAGTAGAAGTCTCACAGCAGTACTTCTTATGAGTGGACTAGAGGTTGATAAAAGCTTGGAAATAACTTCATCTAAAATTGAATGCAGAGTTTTCCTTTCTATTCTCAGTAGATCAACACTAATAGAACAAAAGAAAAAAAGTATTATTACAAATTTATGCATAGCTATTACAACACATTCAAAATAAAAGATTTAGTAACTCGATGCCTTTCTGTAGCCTGATGTAAGTCACTTTTAAAATATGTAGCTTGGTTGCAAGAATACATCATATCAAATCAGTTGATATTATTGAATTCATACCATGTACAAGGTGCCATGCTAGGTACAAGAGCACAAAGCAGCCAAAGAAATGGGAAAATATTAATGGCAAGTAATATAAACCGTCAAAGTGCCAGGGGGTAGGACACATACATAATCTATAATCTCAGCACTGACGGGGCTAAGGAAGGAAAATCAGTGTGAGTTTGTGAACAGGCTGGACTATATAGCTTGAACTCCATAATGAAACCATCTAAGAAAAACAAAAATAAAACAAAACAAAACAAAACAAAGAGCTTCAGGCCAACAATAAACAAAATCACAAGAGAATATAGCATTAATAATTAATGATGTACAAAGATTATATGCTTAGTTCAGGAAGAACATCACCTTTTCTTTACTATTTTGTTTATTATACTAACAACTTCATCCTACGTTACTGAACTCATGAAAAATTACCTAAAACAGAAACGAAGCATTCTTTCACTACCTCCCTTAAGACGCTATGTGATTTCTTAAAGGAGTACCTTTGTATTGCCAGTGATTAGTAGAGCAAATGCAAATAGATCTACTTATCGGCAATATAAATGATTTCTATGAAGTAGAAAAGGTAACTGTAGAGGTTACCCTGCTGGAGAAGACACTGAGTTATTTTCTATTAGTAAAATTTTAATCAGTCTATGAAAATATTATTTTTTATATTTCTATGATAAAATAAATCCATAAATCTCCATTTTTTTGAAATATTTCTGCAGCTTGTATGAAAATCTTACAGGTTTCCTCATTAATAAGTTGAGTAAGAATTTTGATCACTTATACACAGCATGTGGATAAGTCATATTGTTAGCTTCTTTTCTGTTTTTTTTTAAGACAGGGTCTCACTTTTTTTTGTAGTTCAGGCTGACCCCAAGCTCCACTGGAGATTGAACCCCGGCCCTTGCACTTGCAAAGGAGGCAGCTGCCGGAACCACTGAGCTAAATCACCGCCCACTGTTAGCTTTTTAAAAGTTACACTTTATCAATGACCAACATGAATTTAAGAGAAAAAGATCAGCACTCTATCTTAAACATCTCATAGCTGAAGGACTTTAAAAGTCATCTGATCGAAACACATGGGAATCTTTGTAAATATGTTTTTACCATTTTGGTTCTATGGTATTCCTTAGGGCAGGGATGCTCAACTCTTTCTCTTCCATCAGTACAGTATTCAACACTCACATAGACAATATGTTCATTTCAGAAAGCCTCCCATAGGTATCCTATCATATCACTACTTTCTTCCACATACCACTAGTTTAATTTTATATTGTAATATATATGTCATGAGCTTGAATACTTTTCAATGCTTTTTAATTCTAATCCTAAAAAAATCCTATATCATCTTCAGGCCACTATCATTGTCTTTTTCTGCTTTTCTTCTTACAAAACTTGTCTTCACTTCCTTACTCTCCTTCATTTCTGCATTTTCACTATTTATTTAACTGTCCTAAATAAGCTCAATATAACTTCCCAAATATGAAGCCACACTGATACAAGTAAGTGCTTATCTTCTGAGATCTGTTTCTACCCAACCCTCTATACACTGTGCTCTGTGATACAACACTGTTCTGGTTTCGTCTCACTATCCGCCCATACATTTCTGACCTCAGTTTCTACCATGGATTCCCTTTCTCTGGTATACCATTACCGATTACTCTCTGTCTCCCTATTTTTGACATATTTATTATTATACTCAATTCATATTTCCCATTGCTCTCATCATCTCTCACATTCTTAACTACCATTTATAGTGGTAGTTGATTTGTAAATGCTGCTGATTTGTAAATCTGTAACTCTAATCCACATTCCTTTTATAAGTCAGTTATTAATTCACTTGGTGGGGGACAGTTAAGTGATTTCTAGAAGTTAGGTATTACAAATAAAGCAAAATAAACATGTATGGCCAAATCTATATAGATTAATTTTATTGCCTGCTTGACAGTTTATCTGACATAACCAACACTGAATTCATCACCTCTCTCATAAAACCAATTCCTTATATAAACTACACGCTACAGTCTGTTAAATCACTATAGAAATCTGGTGTCAGACTGACTGTATCTTTCATCTTATTCCACATTAGGATACAAAGTCCTGAGAGTTTTTAACTTTTAAAAATAGCTTTATTAAAGTACAACCAATATATAATAAACTACAGATATTTAAAGCATAAAATTTGATCAGTTTGATGTTTCACCAAAATGCACTAGAAAATGAAAATATCCATTATCCTCTATGTTTCCTGGTGCTTTGTTATAATTTTTCCTTCTGTGCTTTCCCTAACAATCCACCCTCAAGCAACCACTTACTTGCTTTTTATGTAATATTAGTTTGTATTTTATAATTTTGTATAAATTGAATAATACAATATGCTTTTTTTGCCTGACTCCTATCATCAGGCAATATTTTTATATTTATCTGTTGTCAAGTGAATAGTTTACTCCTGTTATTATTAAATAGTATCCCATGATATTACTTCACAGTTCATTCACCTTCTGCTGGATCTCTGAATAATCCCTAGACATTACACATAAAGTTGCTATAAACAAGTCTTGTATGGCTATTTTCATTTCTCTTAGGCAAATACTTAGGAGTAAAACAGACTAATACTATGGTAGGTGTAGCTTTAGCTTATTAACCAATGGCCACAGTATTTTTCATAGCGACTGTACATTCCCACTGGCAATGTATGCAAGACCAAGCTCCTTCATGTCTTTGTCAACGGCTGAGTTAGTGTTTTAAATTTTAGGCATTAATAAATGTGTAGTGGTATTTCTTCACTAATGATGCTAACAAAAATGTCTTCACAGGGGTCTGGGGATTTGGATCATTGGTACCACGCCCACCTTGAAAACACAAGGGCGCAAGTTTAATCCCCAGTACGGCCAAACAAAACAAAAGAAAAACAAGAAAATGTTTTCATGTTGAGTATTTGCTAACTTTGTATCTTCTTCCATTAAGTATCCGAATATTTTGCCCAGTTTTCAAACTGCCTTTTAGTAAACTTTGACAAGGCTTTATATAGTCGAGATTCAAATATTTATTTGTTTCATTACAATTGTCTTTTATTGTTTTTAAGAGTAGGAAAAATTTACTGAAAGATAGGTTCTGTCTGTGAGAAAGAGAAGGGAGATTAGAGATTGGAAAATGGGCTGCCTTTCCTTACAAATGTCTTTGGAAGACTTTCAAAATTTTGTGGACTTTTACTCTGGGTGTATATTCTTTCCAAGAATCCAGGAAATTTCTGTTCAAATTAAAATGACATTTTCCTATAAGAACTTATATTTTAGATATTACATACAGATCTTTGCATACCGATATCCAATTGTTCCAACATCCTTTTAAAATGCTATCCCTACTCCACTGAATGACCTTTATACTTCTCTTCAAAATCACTTGTCCATATATATATGAGTCTATTTCTGACTTTTTAATTGATATATTTGCATATCTTTGTATCAACAACATATTTTAAAATGTTTATGCCTTCATAACTAAGTATTAAAATTAGGTAGTGGTCTAACTTTATTTTAATTTTGAAGTGAATTAGGCAATTCTTGATTTTCATGAATTAAATTCATGATTTTCATTTTCCTTTATTTATTTATTTATTTTGAGGCAGGGTCTTGCTTGGTAGTTCAGGCTGAACTGCTTTTACTTATGCTACTACTTTACCTAGAAATACTGCTTTCCCTTTATCCCCTCTTTGACAAGGCTTTATTTTTCTTAAAGTTTCATCTCACATGTCACTTGAACTCATTTTGGGTTACAAATTCCTGTAAAACATGTGGACAACTTTAACACTGCAGTGCAATATACTGTAATTATGTCCATGTGTCTACCTCTTCCACTCTAATAACTTTGAAGACAAATATATATCTCAATCAACTTTTGAAGTGCAATGACAAACATAGTAGTTAGAACACAGTAGTTGCTTAATAAATCCATACTGAAGTGAAAGAATGAATTACTTCAGTTATCTACGTTTTCTTTTCCACTTTAATCTGAGGAACTATACTCTTCTTTAGTACTTCTAACACAGAGCTTGTTGTTTGTTAAATGAAATATGTAGATTACAATGGTAATTCAACTTAAGTACCATGTACACGTCATATGCAATTGATTTCAGCAAAATTAAAATAAAACTGTTAAGTTTCTAAAGAAAAATAAATTAATAACCAAGTCACCTGTTGATCTCTAATATATTCTGTAGCAGCATCATGACTGTTGATCCTATTTGAACATTGTCACTTTGCAGTAAGAGTAAGAAATGATCACTTTGTAGTACTAAAAGAGGAGATAAAAAAGATTAAAATAAAGCTTCTATATTAACACAAAGTGGTTTTTGTCCTTCTGAAACTAAACCAAAACATGACCATTTCTGCTAGACTTCTTGGCTTTGTATGCCATACATTTAAAGATTTTTAAGATATAGGCAGTTTCAAATAACTATAAGTTAAATAAGTTACTTCACTTTTATGAATACAGTCAAGAAAGCATCAATAAATACCAAGGAAAAGCTTACACTATCTTTTTAAACTGGAAGTAAAATATTCACCCTATCCTCAAATTTATTTAGCAGTAAATTTCAGTGCATAAATAACAAAAACATTAAATATAAAAATTTCATTTTATTGGTTTATAACATGGATCCTCTAAGAAGACTTTTCACTGGTTGCCGAACCAACTTGATCAACCTCCCAAAGCCTCTATTTCTTTATCTGTAAAACTAGAAATAAATGGCTCATGCACAGCCTAATATATAATGTCCTAGAACAGGCTAGATTCTCAATAAATGCCAATGTTTATTTCCTCTCTACTACCCAAATGAGATTACAATGAAATCATATTTATTGCAACTTGGCTGTTTAGATGTGATCTTTCCTTACAAAACTTTATGCTTTTCCCCTTTTTATCTTCTGAAGGAACATACTATTTGATTTTTTTCCATACTAATTTCTGCTCTTCATTTCTATGAATATAGGTAATATTTCACTATTCAACTTTTTTTCAATTTTTTAAAAACTCAGAAAAAATTGCATCATTAAATATTTCCATGGATTTCTATGTTCTGCTATACTGGTATGAAAAATATGTCCTGACTTAACACATTTTCCATTTAAGATCCACGTATTTCAATCTCAACTGAAATCCCAGCAGCATGTTTCACAGAATTAGAGAAAACAACACAAAAATTCATTTAGATTTAGTGTATCTGGAGTTGTTTGTGTCTGTCTGGAGTTCTTCCTGTCTGTTCCATTTATCAAGTACGTTTCTTTGCTAATACCAAGCTGTTTTTATTGCAGTGACTTTGTAGTATAGTTTCAGATCAGGGATTGTGATACCTCTCTGACTTATCTTTGTTACCTAGAATAGCTTTTGCTATTCTGGTTCCAAATGAATTTTTTTTTTTTTGAGACAGGGTAGCTTTTGTAGTGCAGGCTGGCCCTGAGTTCAGCCTTCAACTCACAGCAATCCTTGCCTCTGCCTCCCAAGTGCTGGGATTACAGGGATAAGCTACTACACTCAGCACTGTGGTATGCGATTCTGACTGTTGGTGGGCGTGAGTCTCTATGCCCAGCACTGTTCTATGTGGTTACCTGGGATCAAACCTGGGCCCTTGTACTAGCAGGGCTGGTGCGGGAACTACTGAGCTAAATCCTCGGCCCCCAAAGAATTTATTTTACATACATTCATAGCTAAATGAATGCACATTAAAGTCATACCCATAAGTGAAATAAATAGGATACACAGTATTATAAATACCAAATAGTTTCTCTGGCATCAGAAACTGTAAAATCAAATGAGAACCAAAATGTATAAAAGATAATGTAAATAGCGCATCTTTTCTCTAGTATGAGAAAATAAAGATGTAAATGAGTCCTAGAATTGTATGTTATATATTGTGAAATAGAAAATGCTCAAAGTAAAATAGGGTGAAGGGGGAAAAATAATGAGATTATAACAAATAAGGAAACAAATTTTATGTATATGGAGGGCGGGAGGGTGGGTAGGGCTATGGGAAAAAATGAGAATTAAGTTGTATCTTATACTATTACAAATCCCCATTATGGAGTGCAATCATAATGCGTATATATAATGTACCAATAAAGATAAAAAAAAAGATAATGTAAAATAGGAAGTATAGATTTAAAAGGACAGAGAAAGCAGGAAAAGGGGTGGGGAGAAGGGAAGAAAAAAATATGAGCAAAGAAAGAAAAAATGGAAAAAAACTTTTTGTAAATAGCACAGAGGGGAATGGGGAAAAAATAAGAACCAAGATATATCATGTACAGATACAAATCCCCAAAGATGAATGTGACCATAATGTATCCCTAAAGTATACCAATAAATTTAAAGGGAAAAAAAATCCACGCATTTGTGATTGGCTACCTTTAAAATTTCTTTGAATCTACAGACTATTCTTCTGTCTTTAAGAACTTAATGTTTTGTCATCTCTTTTTGTGACAACAGCCATGCCCACTCAATTCTTAAACATATTAATTCATGAGGGATTGTAAAGTAAGTGCTAACCTATCACACATTTTTCACTTATTACTTTTATATACAGAAATTTTTCCTTATCTATGTGTAAGAAAAAGCAGGCCACACGAATGTATTCTTCATCTACCTGTTTTAAGAAATAAATTAGTTCCGAAGCTGACTCTAACTGTGATTTCTCTTTTGGTCTCACTGTATTTGGTGTGTTTTAGTTTGTTATAGTTATTATCTTAATTACCATTCAAATTGCCTTTGTCTAATAGAATCATTCTTATTTTGGCTCCTGAGTCCTTTTCACAGAATCCTACTAGACTCTGAGTATTTCCTTTAAGTTGGACATTTAAGACATTTTAGGTTCATCTTGTATGTATGCTATGCACACAGTCTGGCATTTCTCCAAGGAAGTTCTATATCTATATTTATAGATATATATATCTACAGATATAGATCTATATCTATAGATATGTATATATAGGAAGTTATATATATATGTATATATATATATGTATGTCATTATCTGTCTATCTATCTATATGGAATAGGTTTTAGGAAACCATAGTTTCAATATAACCATTTATTTCGTGCATATAAATATTACAACTGTTAAATACAGTCTTGATACCTACTTATAGTGATACTGATTGTACCTTGGTTCATGAACGCTTCTATTTATGAACAATTCACTGGTGAACAGAACCACTGGGCAAAATTTTGCATCGTTCTCAAACTCTACAATGAGTGAAGAATGAGGCCATCTTTCGCTCCTGAACACAAACACAGCCCTCTTCTCAAGAATCATGGAATAAATTAAAGGTACCACTTTAATGGTACATGAAGCAAGGTACTACTATACTTTGTTACTAGTTAATTCCTTAAAAAGTGAGGAACTTATGATAATATTTCTTTTACAATGAGAAACTAATAAAAAATGCTTTTAGAAAGTAGGATTATCAGTCAATAGTTTTCATCTTTGAAAAATATTTATTACATAAACACAATTTTTTATAGTTTTCTAGATTTACTTTGTAGCTATTCACAAAAAATATGAAACACTCCATGAATTTATGTGTCATCCTTACACAGGGCTATGCTAATCTCTATATGATATCAATTATAATACATTTACTGTGTGATAATTTTTATTGTTGTTTAGTGTTTTTTTGAGACAGGGTCTTGTCTTTGTGGTTTAGGCTAGCCCTGAGCTCAGCACTGAACTCACAGAAATCCTCCTGTCTCTGCTTCCCAAGTGCTGGGATTACAGGCGTGAGCCACCATGCCTAGCTAGTATACTATTGTTGAAGCAAGCATTACATAAAACTTAACTCTTACTGCTAAGCTAGGAGTAAAATCGTATTTATTCCATATGTAGGGATTTCTCTCATAGTAGATATAACTGTAATCTTTGAAAGTTATATTTTTCTTAGACTTAAACTATTCAGTTAATGTTTATCACACGTTTTCTAAATAGAAACAGCTAAGAAAAAAGTTATGTCTTAGCAAATTCCCTTTAATACAATGTTCATACAGTCAGGGCTTATTTAATTTGGGGGATATCCAAATGGCTTTTTCTTTTTTATTAGGGCTATTTAAGCATACTTTCACTGCACTCTGGTTATCTATACAGTTTATAAAGCACTTGTATTTTCTAAAAGGTCAAACTGCTAGTTAGCATTTGACTTTCTAATGATCTCTGTTACATCAAAATCTTTTATCTTACCATTCTGTATGAGTTGAACATGGTCTCCCAATAGCCATAAGAGAGAATCAGTCACAATATGGAAAAAATGTAGTAATTCATCTTTTTCTTCACCCTTAACATACACACACACACACACAAAAAAACAAAACAAACAAAAAAAAAACCAAAAACCCAGTTTACTTTTATGTACTTTGCTTTATATAAAAAAGACTTCTTTCTCGGGAGCCAGAAGAGAAGAAACCAGTTTCTGGATCTAACAGTATTTACTGAATATAAGATCTTATAGTTTTTAGTGTGTTTATTTGTAAAACTTGTAGTTATAGTATATTAATACTTACCTCACCTTCTATCCAGTTGTTATTCAGATAAAATAAGTAGTTCATACACTACCAGTTTATACATTGGGATTTCTTACCATTTGCCATGCATAAGAATCACCTGTAGAGAGGCCGGGGACTTAGCTCAGTCATTCCAGCACCTGTCTTGCAAGCTCAAGGTCCAGGGTTGGTTCTAGGTAACCATACAACAATGCTGAGCATGGTAACTCACACCCACCAGCAATCAGTACCACATATCACAATGCTGGGTGTGGTTGCTCACGCCTGTAATCCCAGCACTTGGGAGGCAGAGGCAGGAGGATTGCTGAGTTCAGGACCAGCCTGAACTACAAAGCAACACACTGTCTCAAAAATAAATAAATAAATAAATAGATCACCTGTGGAGTTTTAAAATACACCTGTGCACAGGTGTTAGTCCAAATATATTAAATATGAATCTCCAAAAGTGAAGTGTGAACATTTCTATTTCCACAAAGTTAAGTGGGTGATTTGATTATGCAGCCAGGGTTGAAAATTACATGCAAATGTAGATATACCAAGCATTTTACTAATTAGATTGCACATTAATATGTAATTTAATAATATATATTTATGTATGCTATATAAAGGAAATAAAATGATTATCAATATCCTTAAAGAGGGAAGATTAAATAAAATGGCTTGGGAAAAAAGTTCATATAATAGTTATAAGCTATACAGGTGAAGAAAATCATTTTACACATGAGAAAAATAGGTATAATGAAATAAAGTGTTCACCTTAAAGGACTTGAGTCAGTTTGCAACATATCAGAAAAAGAAATGATGGTCCAATATTATTTTTCATTGTTTATATTGGTCAACAGACCTGAATTAAATTAAATGTTACAAAACGTAAATATTTATTTAGTGCTAGTGTCTCTCAAATCCTAGTGGACAAGGCAAAAGTAGAATCTGTAACCACTGAATTAAATTTTCTACTAACAATATTTCTTATACTGAAATCAGATTATTGTTCACATTGTTGTGTTGCTTATAGTGATATTTTGAATTAAATGTATGCTTATCTTAAATGTCCTAAAGAAATAGCTAAGATTTTACGTAATTTCTTAAGTCCAAAACAGTATCTATTCCTCATATACTCAAAACTCACAAAATGGAGCTTCACATAATATAGTATGATGGATTGTTTGTGCGCCCCCAAAATTCACTTTTGATGGTATTTGGAGGAGAACAGATCAAGAAACAAAGATGGCCAACATATGCTGATAAAGAAAACATTTCCAACAGGAAGAGGTAACTACAAATATCTATGCTTCAAATGCTGGCACATGCAATTTCATGAAACAAAACCTACTGGACATAAAAGTAAAGATAGACATCAATACAATCACAATAGAGGACTTTACGTTCACAACCACCCAGGTCAACTGGACAAAAAATCCACTAAGATACATGAGTTAACCACTGCTGAATAAATGGACTTAATCTAGAGCATTTCATCCAAAAATAATAGTGTACATTTATCTCAATAGCACACAAAATTTTTCCCAAAACTTCTATTTCCAAATAAATAAGAATTACTGAAATATTGTAAAATCATAGTGAAATCAAGAGCAATGGAAACTCTGTAAACACATAGAACTAGGTAACAGATGACTGAATTCAAAGGATCACAGAAGAAATCAGGGAATAAATAAGTCCCCAGAATCAAATTGCAAAGAAAGCATGATATACCAAAACCAGTGAGACATGAAATCAGTTCTAGGACAGAAAGTTATAGCTACAAATGCACACATTAAAACAGCAGAGCAATCCTTAATAAATAACCTAATGATGCACCCTAAGGTCTTAGACCAGAACAACTCAATTCAGAAGGAAAGAAATTATAAAGATCAGAGTAGAAATCAATGAAATTGAGATTTAAAAAAGAATATAAAGAATGAGTCAAAGAGTTGATTCTGTGAAATGATGGGATAAGGATTTGAAAAGGGGGAGATGAGAAGAAGAGGAAGGTAAGGCGAAATAAAGAGATTTGGATAAAAGGTATATATGCACTATTTGCCCCATAGTGAATGTATTTACAATAAATTATAAAATATACTTATAAAATTGGAGAAAATAAAAAGAAACAGAATTTCAGAATTATGAAAACATAAAGAAGACTAAATAAAAATCAGAATCATTAAGATACATGCAACAAAATACTCACTAGATGGGATTTTTGGGGAGACAAGACACTGCACAAGAAGGGTTAGTACCTTGAAGAGAGGTGAACAGAAGTTATACAAACTGAAGTAAACAGTAACGACAGGATGAATGGGGCCTCGACCGCATAAAGTCCTGGATGGAAAGTAAAAGGACAGGGCAGAAAAAAAATATTTGAAGAAATAGTGGCTGAAAATATTCTTAACGTGGGTGAATACATTAACTAAGATAAATGAAACTGAGAAAACCCCAAGCAAAAGAAGTATAAAGAAATTCACACCACAGTTCATCAAAGAAAAACTGCTGGAAATTGGAGAAAATTAGAAATGTCTTAACGGCAGCCAGATATAAAAAGGTGTATAAAAAGATAACAAGAATGAAGGCGAACAATAAGAATGAAGACTTAATTTACAATAGAAACAATATACACAAGAAGACAATAAAACAAAATTTTAAAATGCAGGAAGGAAAAATAAACCAGATGAAGTCATGAGGGCCATAAAATGAACCTAGAAAACACATCTGCAAGATTAAATAATTTAAAGATGTTATCTGATCACGATAAAATTAAATTGGAATTTGGCAACAATAACAATAAAGTACCTAGAAATATCTCCAAATATTTGAAAATTATACAACTTGTTTCTGCATTTATGTCTCGAAAAAAAGTCTATATTCAGTATTTAGCAAAATGTAAGAAATAATCATTAAAAAATTTAATATTTAAAATGAAATGTGTTGATTAGAGATCTGAAAATCGAATTGAAAAAATATCTTTATTCTTCCCTACCAATGGGGCTACTAAGAAAAGTTCTAGGATTAGAAAACAAATTTTCCTCCACGTGTAGAAGGTCATGGCAGTATAATTTAAGGAGAAAGTATGTATCATGAAGATGTTATGGACATCAGTGATATTCTAAGTTTAGTATGGAAGAGTCTTTAAAGAGTTACACACAACACTTCAGCTACCATTTAAAATTTTTCAAGTACAGAGAGAATTTTCTTGTAATTTTTAAAATGAATCCTCTTCTCTAATTGTACTTTCAGTCAAATACTGTACATGTGAAAAGAAATACGTCTCTTAAGTAACAGAAGTAACAGCTTCTCAAGAATTTAAATGACTGGATATAAAACACAAAGCACCAAATAAACAAGTACCTTAGCTGCATTGATAAAACATGCTTGCAATCGTCTCCCCAAAACTAGAAAATTTTCTGCAGCCAATGGAAGTAATTCCTTGTAAAACTCTTCTGCATCTTCTCCTGGCTCTAAGCCCACACAACAATGGCTAAAACAAGAGCATAAATCTGTGTTAATCATAAATTTCAATTGAATAGTAAATTTCAACAGACATAGTACCTTAATGGGAATCTTTAGCATTCATCTTCTGTTGCTAAGCTAATAAAATCTTGTCAAATGAAATGAACAAATTTCTAGAAAAGTAAACTATTGTGTGGACCTTGTTTGTAGTTAAGTCCAGGACACGCTTTTTAAAAAACTAACGTATCGGGGCCAGGGATTTAGCTCAATGGTTCCAGTGCCTGTCTTGCAAGCGCAAGGACCCGGGTTCGATCCCTGGTAACCACATACCTATACTGGGTGTGGAGACTCACACCCAGCAGCAACCAGTACCACATACCACAGTGCCGGGCGTGGTGGCTCACGCCTGTAATCCCAGCACTTGTGAGGCAGAGGCAGGAGGATTGCTGTGATGAGTTTGAGGCTGAGCTCAGGGCCAGCCTGAACTACAAAGCAAGACCCTGTCTCAAAAAACCTTAAAAAAAAAAAAAAACAAAAAACTAACCTATCAGCCCTTCAGAAAAATAAAAGTCACTTAACTTAAAAATAAACAGATATGAGTCAAGTTTTTATTTTCTTGCAGTGTGTACACATTTATTTTTGGTAGACTCTAGTAATGAAAGAAAAGTACAAATACAACTTATTATAGGAGGTTCAAATTATTGTTAGGAAGATGAATAAAAAAGCAGCAAATGTTGAAAATTAGAAACGAATACAATTCCTCAAGAATAGCCTGACTTATTGCTTCATTTTACCTTACTATCTGTGCAAGCTGTGAAACTGTAGTCCAACCACCCTTGATTCGAGAATAATCTTGCCCGAGGACCAAAAGGCAATACTGAATGAGGTCATAACAATATATATCTTGTTTGATTTTCTTCAACTCTGAGCTTCCTAATGGTGTGCTGTTTATAATTTCTAAGGCAAAAGAAAATAAGACATACTCATTTTTGCTTAATATGTCCAACAACTATTTGATTTTTGCATATTGAACAATCTTAAAAAGGAAAAATTATATTAAAAAGAAAAAAACTCCTGCTATATCACATTGCTAAGATTTCTCTAAACAAATCGGAAATAAATGTTAAAGTGTTACTTAATCAGAACACTATTTTCTTACCATTTAACTTCAACAAAATAACAGGCACATTCTGTTCAGGACTTTTAGCAACTTCAGCAGCTAGAGATAGTATCCTTGAGTCTGTACCTGTTGGCTTCATTTCTTAAGTCACCTGTATTTTAACAATCAGAAAATAAAGATCAAAAAGCCCTAATATATTCCCTTTCTAAATAACTTTTGAAATGTAAATCAATACAAATGAAAATTTAGCTTTTCTTGCCGTAAGAAGGGTAGATTTTGTTGCTTCTTAGTTTTCCTTATAGGAAAATTTTTTTTCTAGCCAAATGCCACTCTAAAAGAATTCTAGATCATTTTAGCTACATTTAACAGTTATAGTTAGTAGAGTTATGACGTACTAAGAGTTAGGAACTACGCTAGGAGTTATACATTCACTCTTTTTAATCTGACCAACTGTAGGATAATTCACTTTTTCGCTATCTATTCCTTTTATCAGGAATTCTGGCCCATTCTTTATATTGAAGAATTAGGCGTAGTACAGAAAAAAAATTATCCTTTACTAGGGAAAATATAATTCATTAAAAGATAAGTTTATTGAAAATATTTTAACAAAATCTAGTATAACTCTAGTACAGTGTGGCCACAAAACTTCCAAAACAATGCATACAATTATCTCATTCTTTCCAATGGTTGTGTTATTCTATGCTTCCTTTGGAAGAGCATATCAAAATATATTTAAACATACCTTTACTGGAGATAATTCAGGTTATTACAACCAGTCCTGCAATGAGTATCAGACTCTATGCACTCATGTTAGTATTTCTGTAGGATGAACTTTCCTTGATGTTGGAATGGTTAGATCATAGAGTATATGCATTTTTCAAGTTCTGAGTATGTTCTATCAACTTTTAACCAATGAAAATGTTCTCATTTATACTTCCACAAATAATATACAAGGGTGTTCATTTTACTATAGCTTCATTTACACATAATGAGGTACATTCTGGCCCTTTTTATTTGTGAGATCAAGTCTTACTAAGTTGCTAGGTTTCTTGGGCTTGGCTTGGGAGTTTTGATCCTCATGACTCAGCCACATACAACACAGTATTTTATTTTTGGCAACATTATAATATAGCATTTGTTTCTTTGAGTATTAGGGAAGTCAGCAACATTTTATGTTCACTGGCCATTTTTCTTTTATGTACTTCCTGTTCTGATCTTTTGACTTTTTAAATTAGTTTGTTTTATTCTTCTATAGGAGTTTTTCATACATGGGTATGAACCTTTTGTCTTTTATACTAGCTGTAAGATTTTCACAGTCACTGCCATTTATTTTAAAAGTTTGATTATGGTGTCTTTTCTATACTCATAATTTTTATGTAATAATATATAACTTTTTTTATCTACGAATATATAACTTTTTTTAATCTATGCCTTGTGTCATGTTAAGAAAAATTCTGTTTATCTTAAGACTTAAAAAAGGCTCTTAAACTTTAGCCAATATAATACAATTCATTTTAATGTTTGGAGAAAATTCACACTAGAAGGTAAATTTCATAAGGAAAACACATAGCATCTTTGGTGGCTGCCTTATTTCTCTGGTTTACCGTTATATTCTCATTGGCTAGAAAAGTGCGTGGGGTACAATAGGTACTTAAATACCTGTTGAAAGAAGAAATAAATATGCAAACCTTGGGCAATCTGAAACTCAATTTCTTGACTTTGTGGTTTTCTCCTTGGTAATATATAGAAAACTCATGCTTCTGTTTGGAACTCTTTCTAAAGTAAAACAGGATTAAAACACGCTTCTTGTCCTCCTGGTTATCATAACAAAATATCACTAAAACATCATCACTATCAAGTATTTGTATGATAGATGCAAAGGTCACAAAGACTGTATACCGAGCATGTTCCCTGCTAATGTTTTGGTGGGGCAAAAGCAGTGTGCTTAGAGTACACAGATTATACATATATATAAATAAATATACATAAAATTCTTAAGTATATAAAATATAGATTAAGGCAAGAATATAGATTATAAAACCAAAGGACTCTGGTTCTCTGAACCAGTTTTGTTATCTGTAAATACTTTCTACAAGAGAAAGTATCCACAAATGATAGCTTTGGGCTCCAAAAGCTGAATGTTTTCCTTTCCTATGAAACAGCAAACCTTAAAAGTGTGGCAGTTACAAGAAATGGTTTGAAGGACAGACCCATGCATTTACCCACCTGGAACAATAAATTGACAAATCTAACAGCAGATAGTAAGGGTGTATAATTCGAACAGTTACCCTGAAAAAATAATCATTTAATATTACAACATTTGTAAACTCTTGACTGTTTCTGCTCTAATAAAACGCTTCTCCCAACTTCACAATAAATTTACGAACACTCACAATGAAAGACGATTACTGATCAGTTATTAATGGCATTACCCTGTTGCCAGAACACCAACCAGTTCCAGCTTGAGTCTGGTCCTTTAGAAATCACCTTTCCCTGGCGCTTCGCTCCTTTCACTGCTTCCAAGAATCACTCTGAAGAAAATAAAGAAAAAGTGAACACTGCGCAGTTACCGCTGATCCTAATGGTCTACAGTTCCTCACTTCGAATTCTCTTTTTCCCTCCTCCAGTCCTAATAGCTCTACGAACTTCCCCTCGTACTTCAGGGTCAGAAAACTATTGCTAGGGAAACGGTGTCGTCGCTACCGGTCGGTTCGGAGCGCCGAGGCTCTGGGCCCGCGGGCTCCCTTACCCCGGACTCCAGACCCGGCTTTGGCCCTGGCAGGCCTTGTGCCCGCGAACACTCCCCTTCCTCGGGCCTCAGTTTCTACCCTAGGTCTTCCCAGAAGGGCAAGGACAGCCAGTTCCCCCCGTAAGAGGTCGGGCCCGGTGCGGGCCTACCAGGACTCCACCTCCCTCTCCGTCACCATTTGCCACCTCAGCTCGGTTACTTAATCCTGGACCCCCGACCCCCGCCGCCCCAAAGGACTTTGCTCTCGCCTAAGAACTACTACTGACGAGCCGGCCTTTGTGAGACCGCGTGCGTAGGTACGCGGGAGCCGGCCGAGGGCGGGACCGGCAGCCTCCGGGCCAGGGGGCGGAGCGCCTTTCGGCGGACAGCCAATAGGACGCGAGGCGCGCCCGGGGAGCCGCGCGCGTCCCGAGCGGGGCGGGGCCTGTGGGGCTGCGCTGGCTTCGGGCCCCAAACACAGCTGCTCCGGGCTGAGGTGGCAGATGGTAGCGAAGGCGAAGCCGGAGCGGGCGTAGAGGGATGAATGGACCGCCGAGACTTGCGCACTTGGGCCGCCGCGAGCGAGTTCTCAAGTTAGGCGAGACTTTCGAGAAGCATCCGCGTTACGCCTTCCACACTGTGCGCTGTGAGTGAGGGCTGCGTCGGGGACCCGCGGGCCCCCCGAGAGCCGGAGGGGTCTGTCAGCAGCCCCGGTCTTTGCACAGGGCGTCGGGGCAGTTGATCGCCGCTCGTCTAGAGTCCTAGGGTCGGCGGAAGGAGCTGGCGACCAACAGGTGTGGGTAAACCTGGGTAAGATCACCGACTGCGCAGGGAAGTGCAGGGCGATTGGAGAAGAGCAGACTGGAGAAGGATGCGCTCTGATGCGCAAGTGGAAGGGCAAGTAATGGAATGAATGGAGCAAAGGACCGGACGCACGGCAAAGGCAAGACTGTGGGGGCAATATTCTCTTCAGTTTTTTTCGCCTCTGATGTTGAGGGTTTTTAATTAGAATGTTTTGGGGGAGAGGTTCTCAACCATGCCAATAATCTATCTCCTTTGGACCCCAGATTTCACTGCCAACTGTCAAATACTGATTACTAAAATATGTATTGGTAGGTGTGTTATTAATTTCTTTATGTGGAAGATTTTATTTCCCTGTGGTTTCCTTTGACTTACGTTCTCTGGAACCAAATTTAGTACTTGGGCCGGGGATTTAGCTCAGTGGTTCCGGCGCCTGTCTTGCAAGCGCAAGGGTCCGGGTTCGATCTCCGGTAACCACATAACAATACTGGGTGTGGAGACTCACCCCAGCAGCAACCAGTACCACATACCACAGTGCCGGGCGTGGTGGCTCACGCCTGTCATCCCAGCACTCGGGAGGCAGAGGCAGGAGGATTGCTGTGATGTGAGTTGGAGGCTGAGCTCAGGGCCAGCCTGAACTACAAAGCGAGACCCTGTCTCAAAAAACAAAAAACAAACAACAACAACAACAACAAAATTAGTAAGTTCTTTTCTTTTATATATTGTTGATACAGATTTTAAAAGACCTCATCATTTAGCAGTTGAATGACAGATTCCAGAAAGAAAATATTACATAAAACATTTATATTTTGCATAATATCCCTGGTAAAATTCTAGGCAGGAAAGAAACTTTGATATCATTGTAGCATTACCTCTCATTTTTTTGTGTGTGTGGCAAATTTATATAATCGGTGTTTTTTCACTTCCTTTTTCCAGCCTAGAGTCCCCTGTCCCAGCTGGCTGGTTCCGTGATTCCACCTTTCTCATTTTGTCAACTTGTCCAGAAACTTTTATGATTTGTGCTCTAAAATGTTTCGTGGTTTGATCAGAACATTCAATTTAAAAAATTCCAGGCTCCAGGGACAGGGATTTAGCTCAGTGGTTCCAGCAGCAATCAGTACCACATACCACAGTGCCGGGCGTGGTGGCTCACGCCTGTCATCCCAGCACTCGGGAGGCAGAGGCAGGAGGATTGCTGTGATGTGAGTTGGAGGCTGAGCTCAGGGCCAGCCTGACCCACAAAGCGAGACCCTGTCTCAAAAAAAAAAAAACAAACAAACAAACAAACAAAAAAAACAACTAAACCTATTATTATCTTCGAGGACATTTCCATTGTAATCATTTTCATTATGGTCCTCACCTTTAAGATCTCAGGGTGAAGAATGGAAACTGTAAGACAGACATTCTGACATTGATATAGGGAGGTGAGTCTTAATTTATAACAAACACCCTGGACAATGTAACTTGAGAGAAATCATATTCTGTCTTTATGTACTGGAGAAGTTTTTCCATCTGAAATGCTAAGACTTCAAATAAACCTGGTTGTGATCTTGTTCTTTCTCTTGAC